>DWEM01001694.1:0-13655 GCA_018245935.1 Agara belti belti
AAACTATAAATGTGCCAAATTTCATACTCCTCCGTCCGCGCGATTTTCGTAAAAAGGGATCCTAAGTTTTTGCTTCAAGTATTAATATATAGATTAAAACAGTCTTGCTTAGAAAATTATTTATTTGGATAACGATCAATGCAAAGGTATGGATAACTTGGTCTGATTTTGGTCGGAATTCCTTTTAACCTTTAAAATGTGAAAAAGTAGTTATAGTGACATAACAATAGTTAAACATACATATGCTATCGCGACATTTTCTGTAGATATCGATATGTTCTTTAATATTGTAGAACATTTTTTGTTCCATCATTCATAAATAGTTTTCGCAGCGCAGGCGATGAAAGACATTTTATGGTAAAAAAAAATTCACATTGGGTTACTTTATTCTCATTTTAGTAAGGATCTTTATTTTTTTCCTGTAAGTAATATAGCCTATGTTGATCAGTGATAATGTACTATATTACATACAGTACAGTACATAGATAACAAACGGTGAAAGAATTTTGAAATCGGTCCCGTAGTTTTTGAGCCAATAGGCTCGAATACGTTACACACACCCACACACACGCAAGCACGCATGCACAAATCTTTCCTATTTATAATATCAGTATACCAGTAGATTACGTAAATAAATTTGAATACATTTCATTTACTTGTTCCAAAACTCCATCCATCTAATCGGTAATTATCAGAAACGATTTTTACGGGTGTCATTAACCTTTCAATGAGAGATCTAACGGCAGCGGCGTCATTAGCATTAGAACGAAAACGAAACCGAACATTGCGTATATGCGGATACCGGTTTATTAATATTAATAAAAAGTTATTTTAAGCAGTTACTCGTATCGGGCTTCGTTATGCGGAATTCCATAGTTGCAAAAGTAATCTAAGGGGTCGTATCGTGTAGCGCGATGTCACCGGCGGCCGAGCCGGGGACGCTGGGGCTCGGGAGGCTCGTCGTCCGCGTCGAGCGGAACGTACTTATATCGAACACTTCTCTACAAATACACGAGGTGAAATGACCGAGCGCGAGAAGCTCCCGGAGTGTTACTAGTACAGTCACGTACACCTTATCGAAGGATGCGTTTGCACTTGTCCGCTCGCCTGCACCGTGCGCCCGCGCTCTGCACGTCGCGTGTCGCAATTACCGACTCCACGTGTCCCGCGCTTCGAGCCGCCGACCGCTCCTCGGCTCCGTCCTCTCGTTCACTCGCGTCGTCTCGTCCGTTGCCAATTAAATGCCTCGTACGTTTTTTTAACCCTTTTATTGGTCCACCGCTGGACCGGGGCTCCTCTCGTAGTGAGAGGGTTTTAGACCGTAGTCTACCGCGCCGGCCGGCCGTCGGTAGACTTCACGTATCTCAGAAAATATACTTTATAACATCTTTAAAGTGTGCACGTTTCCTCGCGAAGTTTTCCATCGTCGTTATATCGAGTGTTATTGAAATTTCACTTATAAAACGCACGTTACGAGTCAGAGGTGCGCGCCAGGATCGAACCCGGGCCCGCCGGAGTGAGAGGCTGAATTTCAAACCACTAGGCTATCCGTGCTCACTTATCGATACCTAATACCATTAAAGGGAAACGTAATAAGGCTTTGTGTACCGTCGATGTCGCTACTTTGAGAATTAGTTCTCAATTAATAATTTTATATATACACCACAGCATTTCCAAAGTCTAGATACAACTAGAGTACAGTTAGAGACATTAATGAATCAGTACCGAGTTCCTACCTCGGCGCCACGAGAACGAGAGCAGCGGTCGCTCGCGCGTCGGCGACCGTCTAAGGCGTTTATTAATTTTAGCAACGCTTAGAGGAAATATGGGTTAGAAAGAAAACGAAACGGTTTTCAATCGACGAAGTCCACCCGTCTAGCTCGACTCTCAATCGGTGGACGGCTCGGCTCTCGCGAGACGGAGGCGCTCCGACTCGATGGCGGCCACCTGCACGCCGACGCGTTCGCGCGATCGGCCGTTGCGGACGATCCGTACGGTGTTGTATTGTGACACTCTACTCTATCCAGTTACGGTTACATATGAACACTATTTAAACTACTAAACGATTGTTTCGTTCCGAATGTTAGCACTTAATGCGTTAAAATGATTGGTTAAAAACACAGTGATTTAAAATAATGAATTAAATAGCATTAGCATAAGTTTGAGTCGAGTGAAAGCGAGCGAGGCTACCGGCGCGAGCGGAGGGGGCCGGGGCGGAGGGGGCGGAGAACAGTTTTATTTATCTGCTCGTAAATCACAATCACTGTCGCGTTGTAAAACGTATCGGCAGAACACATTTTGTTCTTTATGATACATTTTTCTGCGAGATGATGACCCTCGATGAGCCCGAATCGATAAGATAGGGCCGTGAGCGCTTCCGAAGTGTCGGCGAGCCGGCTCCGACGGCACTTTAATAAGCGATATCGTTACCGCGACTTTAAAAGGGTAATTAGTTAATACCACGACTAGTTTTGGTGCGTATGCCCTTACGTCGGTGGAACCGAGTCAGTAATAAGAATAAACTCGAGCCATCGTCCGGTTCATTCTAAATAGGAAACTTTGTTTACATTTCAATGTCAAAATCAATATTTTACGCGTGTAGTATGTCGCCGCTGCTCGGTGAGTCGGCTACTTCTTTAATGTTCATAATAGTCCTAATAAGAGTTCTCACGATAGAAAAATTTGAAAAAAATCCGTAAAAACGGAAGGTGCCCTTTTCATAAGATTATTCGACGAACTCAACACCATAAAAAACTCACTCGTCGAAGACGTTAGCGTTGAGAACAGTTAGTGTTCATCGGTGACAGCTCTGCGGACGGAGGGCCGTCGGTGACGTCGGAGAGGTTTGGTTTTTATGCTCGACTCCTTTTTCTATCTACTAATTTCTTCCGCTATACGAAGTGCATATTATCTGGAGTTAGTCCGGTCGAGCGGGTCGCTGTACGTCGTCACTGTACGGCCAGGTCCAGGGAGTCGTAATATTAAGTAATATTATGTGGCCAGTGGCGAAGTGTGTCTTGATTTATGGGCGGTTTCGTTAGCGCGGTTCGCAGCGGCGGCGGCGGCGGCGGCCCCGGCCCGCGAGCGACGACATGCTCGCTTAAGTACTTATTTTCCTATGAACTGGAATTGTCGACGATTATCTGTAAGAATAACGAATGCAACAAGTCGCTAGCCGATAACTTAGTCCTCATGTTTCATTTGAAATCAGATAAAAGTACTTTTTATTTTGCAATGTGCCGCATCACATAGCTTTTTATGTTACGGACGTAGCCGACGAGCGCGTAGGCCTCCTCGTTTCGCGTCGTCTCCGTGACGCGGATCCCACTGAAGTCTGAACTCGTACCTAGGATCCGTCACGGGTCCGTTTTTGTCTTTACGACCGTAGAGCCGTAGACGTTTATGACGAGTGTCTGCGATCGCATGGCCGTCCTACAAAAGCGGGACACAGAACGGCGGCGGGGCTCCATATGATACTGTATGAAGTTTAAAAAAAAGCAATCCGCCTCGTGCATCACTGTTCAACGGAGAAGCGTACTCGCTCCACTCTCGCCGTACGTGTACGTTAGTATGCACGTGGTTGCGCGTGTTGCATAATGTTGTCGCGGCGCGACGGCGGCTCGTCGTGCTCGAGTTTCAAATGAGTCCGCGCGACCTACGTCCGGCGCCGGGGCCGCACCGGCCGTCGACGCCGGGTCCTGTATGTACAATAAATATATATTTATTCTGCTCACTGAAACTCCCAATTGATTACAATTATTTCAATAATGTAACGTAGTTAGTTACTTTACCGTTAAACTGATTGACCACCGTAGCTCCGAATTGCAGTTTACCTGCGACCGATTGTGCATCGAGCGTTAATATGAGCCGCGTCCGTCCCGCGCGCTGGCGACGCACGTTCCGAAGCGTACTTAGTTTTCGCTTTTAATGAAAACACATAACAGTAGGTATAGTTCGTAACACAGAAATATTGTAACGGTTTAACAAACTCATTAATCTGATTCACTACGCTGCTGCAATCGAAGTACCGACCGGGCGATTAAGAATTGACTACTTACCTTCAAAGACAAAGACGTTTATTTGCACAAATATGGGTACATTTAAAGATGTTACGAGATTATTAGTCCAAGCCATATTTTGCCTTTTACGGCGTACAAATTCAGAAAATGAAAGTAAAACTACAATAAATATTTACTATTACTAAATTATTACATGAAAATTGATACACATGGAAGATTCAAAATAAAATTGGACTTCATAGGTATCTTTTTTTTATTTTTATGGCTTGCATTTGACTGCGAACTCACTAAGATGTAGCACGTTCGCCTTAAAAGTACCTAATATCATTCATTAATGATGATCATGATTCATCGTGAATAATTATTTGGTTTTTTTATCCTGATAATAGAGAATTCCCACACGTTACATTTGCACGGTATACGTGTGAAGCGGAAAGCATTTACAAAATATTAGCGACATTAAATATGATTGTGCATTCAGAAATATCGATATTGTAATTTGTAATTTCAATCGACCAGTGGACACGTAAACTTATACCTTATCTGGAACGCTTATTATTTACGTCTGTACATATCGGAAGGCATAATGTAGGTCGGGTTTTATCCGAACGACCAATAATAGTCGTGACGATACATAAAGACTAGTTGGAAGTCTTGCTATCGGTTGATGCATTTATTACATACGATAAAACTGATAGACAGATGTGACGGAATTATTGTTAAATATGTTGATTTGGATAAATAAACACTGTTTTGAACCAGCTGTTCGTGCGGCTTCCCTTATGATCCCGTGGGAAATGAAAAATTTTCCCCTCGTGATATATATATATATATATACCCAATTACCATATAAAATTTAGTCAAAATCGATTCATTAGTACTTAAGTCATTCAATAAAAAAAAACAAAAACTGTGATTGAAACGTGGCAACACCGACAGTTCTCTGTTCATTATGGCATAGAGAATAGAAAAAGACAAGTTCATGAAACTCTGAATATAAAATCGCGAATCCCATTTATCACAAATAACAACTAAATTGTGAATAAACCTTGTGTACCTAAGCATGTTAAATTGTTCTGTTCTATGCTAAGCAAATAAACAAAAACTAAATAGTCTTAATCCCTTTTTAAGCCACAATTCATAAAAATCCTGTAGGTGCTTATATTTATATTAAATTGTGCTAACAGTTTCCTACCTATTGTTCCACCTACACTCAAAATTCCAACGTAAAATAAGACGTAGGTACAAGGACTTGAAGCAATCTCAAAAATGATTACGTAAACTAGAAAAATTTCATAATATGACCTTTAATTTCATTGTGTTCAAATACTTGGTACATTAGTGGTATATTCGCGGAGCGCTAAGACACTCGAAACAAGTGCACTCAAACTTGGCTCGTGCAGAACAAATCTACTAGAAACAAGCTTGTCGAGCTAGCTTGGCACTATTTACGGATGAAGAAACGTGAATAAAGAAAAAAACCTTCAACTTGACTTCTCGCTGAAATAACAAGTGTTATAAGTAAATATACAACTGGCTGATTTTGTTTTTAACATGCTTTTTCTGTCCTGTGCTGCATTCATGTATATCAATGTAAGGGAAACTTTTAAAACAATGAACTGATATCTATTTGTAAAAGTAGTAAAAATTATTTAATTATGTACTATGTATTAGTGTAAAAAATATTTTACTTTATTTCCATACCATATTGTGATAGTTGAAAAAGTTCCAAACTGATCTATTTATTCGATTCAGAATCGATTTGTAATGATTTTATTGCTAAGACGATTACCCTTGCATTATGCAAAGTCATCAGATCGGATCGGAAGGTGAAGCGACTTCATAATTCTTCATATGTAACTATCGTTTTTAATTTTAATGAGCGTTATTATTAAAGACTTAACTCGTTTTTCACACGTGAGCACTGAGCATCGTTCTTATGTCATTGTCAACCAGACGTCATAATTACGTATGCATAAATAATTTTTACTAAACGTTGATGGCGAAATGCCTCCCGCTAGAACAATCGGTATTTAAATAACATTTACATAATATGAAAACCTTGTATGTCTTCTTTCCTTAGTAAATATATGTATAAGAATATAACGTAACTGCTCTCTGCTCGCCTTTTATAATCTTCACATAAAAATTGGCACATAGTTCAATATAAGTAGTGGAACAATAATGGGACAAATAAATGTTTTTCATACCTACTTTACTTATTATTGTAGATTGATACCACAGATGTACAATGGACTAATCAGAATAAAATAAATGTGATGATTACTTTAAGATAATAATCCTCATTGCCCATTTCAGTATGAGAAATAATAAAAAGCGAAGCTCTTACGGACAGTTTACAATTTACATGAACAGTAAACGGTTAAACACAAGTCAGTCGCAGACAATGAGTTGTGTGTAAACATATATGTAGTTTAGCAATAACAAAAGCGCGCGATGTGTGTGACGTATTTGTAAACATCGAGCCGCTGTCAGAATTTGTGTTGCCAGATGTCCTGATATCCGCCGGAGATTTAATATTTCAAAAATTTGAAATAAGAATATCTAGTTAGCCATGATTGTTTTGTTATTTTTTTTTAAAATCATGTACACGATTTTCTTCGGTTGAAATAAATAAATAAAATGTTATTTACATTTTACAAAATACTTATCTTGAACGTTTATAGACTTTTTCATAAATTTTCCTCGACAACTTTCCATTAATTTATGTTTTATTAATTTATTCATTACGCGTTAACTTCCTAATTCTCATTTTCACTTCAATGTAAGTTCTGCCTCGGTTACGAAATTCAATACGGTCTATACAATTTTGTAATAAGTCATAATTACACCAAAATGCGCGACAATTATTTCTCTCTTGTCCAAATGCCCTAGAATTTATGCAAATGGTTAACTTTTACTGCTCTCTTGTTTTTCATCCTTGATCTTTTGTACACTTATGTACCTTTCGACGTCGTTATGTGGTGTCACGTGTGCTTTGCGAGAGGCGTTGCGAAACTAAAGAGGCTTCTCGGAATACGTGAAATACATAAACGCTTAGTGGTTACGCTTTTTGTTAGTACAGCGATAATACTTAAAGCTTTGCTTTCTTAGTACAATGAAGCTAACTTGCAGTCATCTTCTATACAAAAATATATACATATTACATATGAACAACAAACTTTTTTACTCATCGGATAAATATTTGTCCGGGTTGAGAATTGGACCCACGACAGCCAGTAATGTAGTAGGATGACTAAACGCTGGACCACTTCGCGAGTCAATAGCAATATAATGTTAATTACCATATACATTTTTGTCAAGTTTCTTGAATCATATTTATTACATTCGCTATTTCGAGCGTTTATCATAGATCACAAAATGTAGGCAAATCCTGCTTCGTCCGATCAATTCGACTTTACTTCTCGCGCGCCGATTGTCACTGTGAAATATTTTCGTTTCTTCTCAAAATAGCATATAGCATATATTAATAAGAAATAATCTATCTATCTACTAGTATAATAACTGTTAGTATCGGTTCGGTAATTTCGGAGATTATCCCGTACAAATAAACAAAGAGTTACTCTTTGTAATACTATACAACATCGTTCTGGGTGTTAATTTACAAGATGTAATATTTAATATGTTTAAACATTCTCTTGTTCGGTTGCTACGGCTTGCAAGATGGCGGGCACCGATAAGATTTCTTGTGATTCCGCACATTAATCTCCCTATCTTCGTTTCGTTATTATAATCTGGCAATTGTTTCGCATGCAAAAAGTTCCTGTAATTATTCCTTGATCGTTATTTTAATTACTATTAAACGATAAGAGATATTGATGACGACATTCCAATTATAAAACCTCGGACATTTGTTAATGATACATACATACGATGTAAAAAAAAATTAAAAATATTATTAGTTTACTTCCTATCTATACCATTTTTGCCATATCCTATTTTATACCATTTTTACCATATCCTATTTTATACCATTTTACTAGTGGCTAAAAACTCATAATACAAAAACATTAAACACTCGTAAAATGTTACCATAACACACAATGTCCCATGTCACATGTCCATAAACATTGTCCTAATCTCACCACCGGTAAAGGTATGAGTATACTTACCAAAATTTACTCCATTTAGTCGATCTGTAGGTGTTTACATGGGTATAAAGTTTCAAATTGGAGACTGTTTTTAACTATACAGATGTTAAAAAGAAAAATATAAATCTCACATTTAAATGTCACTTTTATAATGTTGCTAGTTATTTCGTTTTTAAATTATATTTAAGAAATATTTTCAAATAAACTAAATATGTAACGGAATAGTTCAAACATTAAAAAATATATATATTTTTTACACAATTTAAGTACATAAAAGTCACAACTACTAAAACACCTTTATTATTTTAACATTAAGTTATAATAATAAAATAAAAACTCCAACCAATGAAAAAAATATATACTTATGTTTCCGATCACATTAGTATGATCCTCGAGCGCCATGCAAACTAATCTTTATAAGCGGGATGCGGAATAGGTCAGTACAAATTAGGTCTTCGCTCGGAAATGTGACGGAGGCGCCGCTCCGGCCAACCTTGGAGGCGCCAGTGAAATGCCAACAGATAAAGGGATGTATTGTTTAACTGACAACGTTACCTAATTGAAAAGTTGTTTCGGTAACCGACATTCGTGGCGCTTTTGTTGTTCGCGTTAACGATTTATCGAAACAACTAACGACATCTATTTCTTTCAGCGACATTTACTATTGGGTGACCCTTTTTTAGTTTTCTTGTCGATATTATTTTCTTTTGCTTTATTTAACTAATCGTAAACGAGGTAAGGGAACCTATTGAATATAAATAGTTTGATAGAATGACTTGATTTTTGCAGACACACGTTCAAAATGTTTATTTATGCCTTACAACGAGGTGTGTACTAAGGTTTAATATTTATATAAGTAATCGTATTATATTTTTAGAAATGATTGACATTGAAAATTCTATTCAGCCAGTGATCTTTTTTCCCTCGATGCTTTCATCTATCATAACGTATTTATTATTGAAATGCAAATTATTATGACATTAACATGATTAAAAAAACGAATGAGTTCGCTAATTAATTAGTAAAAAATCCTTATTCAGAATTGAATAACACGCCTTTTCATTTCAAGGATTCAGAAGTTTCGAGATGAAATCAGTATAGAGTCTAACTTGGGGGAAATATAGTGTTTACAGCCGTCTGCAAAGTTGTGGTGCGAATGCTCGATTATTGCAAAGTTGGTATTGGTAAATGGTTTCCAAAGCACTGCGATACTTAAAACTTAAGTACTCGGAGGTAGGTACATTTACGGGACCTATCGTTACAGGTTTTTTTATGGTCACGTGTTCAAGTGAAATTAAATAAGCACTTTAAAAAAAATACGTAGAACTCCGATATATTTATAATTAGCGTTACCGCCTCATTTATAGAGGCCACCCATGGACAACTGTAACCACCCCCTGATAGGACCTATAGGTGTTGGACTGTTAGAGAGATTTTACTTATAATAGGTGTTAATAAGAATTGGTCGGTTAGTGTTCAGTAGTAACTGGACTGCAGGAACAAGACTTGTATTGTAGCATCTGTTTGGCCTTATTAGAGTTTGGTCACAGGTGTGTTACTACTGTTGAGCGCTGAGATGAACCGTCATCCACACCCTTCAAACGAAAACACCGATTAATGTAATAACTGCTTCACGGTAGAAATAGGTGCAGCGATACTACATCTACTTACATAAAAGTTAATAAGTTATTTCCTTCCTCCGCCTTATCTACTATAGTAAGAAGTTACTATAGTAGGCCGAGAGCGAGTCTACAAAGCACAGAGTAATTGTTATAATGTTAGCTTGAAAAGACACACAACAAAAGAAAGGTATATTGTTCACCTACAATTGTATTCATCCAATCTACTTCATACTGAGCAACATGTTCACACAATTGTTGAATATTAATCTAAATATACTCGCAACTCGGGTTTCATCATGCAATGTTATTTTTCAATCTTGTCTGGCGTTGTCCGGACTGACCTTCGCAGTTTCAGAAAACGAGGTTTAGCTAGACACGGCCATCCCTTAGCTGGCGGATCGCCAACCGGTTGCACACCCTCTGAATTCAAAATACGTCTGACCTCTGTCGTGTACAAGATAGAACAAGTTATTTTATCGTGGCACTATAATCGTTATGAAGGTTTATTGAAACAATATAGTTATAGCTGCTGTAAGAAATTGCCCGAAATGTGCAATACCATTGTCTTTTTTGTGTCAAATATTTAATTGTGTAAAATATTTTTTGTCTAAGTACTTATGTACTTATAATTATATATGCAACTTTTGAAATTATTCTCCAACGTTTCGAATTCAATCGATTATTAAAACTAAATGCAGGCAACATTTTGAAATTGGAACGCAAAAACGCGCGAAACGTCTCCCACGTAATCTAAGACATAGACAAGGATTGTGTCTAGGATACTTTTAGGTGACAAAGCCGGTAAACAAAGGTGCAGTATGACAGTATCGTTTGGAAAGAACAAAGAAGCAACGGATGGAAGTGGGACGACGCGACGGTGCTTTTAAGCAGTGATGCGCGCTCTTATGAGTTCTGCTTGCCGGGCATTTACTGCCATTTACTTCACGGGTACCGCAAAAGGTTTATTATTATTAAGATTTCTGATCTACTCTGCCTAGTAAAATATTCTGGTCATGTCCACATAAAAACCGTTACACGTTATGAAATATTTTTGATTAAAAAAAATGCTGTCTTTTCTATGATCTAAGGTGAAAATGTAGAACGTTCATCATTCCGGCTTTACAGTTCCACTTCTATGAGGTGACTTCTCTATATAGTCTATGTAACCCAGTCTTAAAGAAACGTGGATAATGAGTTTAGCTGTTTCCAGTGTACCAATATCAATGACCATGACACCAATGTAACAGGGAATAGAGATCACGAAATCCTTTGTACAATTCCCTTAGATGTATTCCAATACACAATAAATATAGGAACGTATAATATACGCGCATGGGCTACAATCCTTTAATACAAATTGTATAGAAAACCGGAGTTAAATGCCTTATCACGGCGATGGTTGCTCGACAAATTTATATTTTACTATCGCTTTATATCTTATTGTAAAGGAATAAAGACTGTTTTGCGTGTGCGCGAAGTCGTTCTTTTCATCCGCCGTGGTGCGAGGTCATTCGCTCTCCTATCCCGCATCCACGCCACGGGACTAGCCGCATTTTCACCTCAGCAATAAAGTTATTATTCACGAGAATAATAATGGGAGTGTGTATAATAAAAACGGCGTGCCTTTAGAAATGCGATGTAAGTGTACCAATAACTATGCTTGGGAGACACGTGCAGTAAAATAGATTTGCATGAGCAAGTTGCTATCGGCATTTGACTGTAAACGGTTTATTGACCTGAAGGTTCAGACTTTGTTCTCATTGATATTAATTTATGTTTTCGGATCGAGAACACCTATGTATGTATGTAGGCATAAAAATTGAAGTGTTTTTCTTTGATTTTCAGACAGTAGCGTTTTTATAAGTTCCATGGATTATTTATCTATCACTCGATAGTGAACATTAATCAATACGGAACATTTCGATAATGTTCCGTATTGAAATTACTGTCTGTTTGTTCGGGATAATTTTCGGAACGGCTGAAAGGATTTTGATGTAACTTTCTTTAGAAGATAGAGGTGTTTCTAGAGGTGTCTGTTTATAGGGTAAATTTTATAAATTTTATTTCTGAATTGCATATTTTAGGTTTTTGATATCTATATCAGTTTTTAATGTTCAGCTTACTTTCAAAATAGCCAATGGAATCAATCACGCAATATCTTTATTTTGTTGTAACGCCATGCGAACGAAGTAAAAAATGCTCAAATTTCTCACGGATACATTATAAATACCTATGATGCAACGTCCTAGTTTCCTAAAACAAATAAAACGAAGTAACACTCTTTACGTAACCCGACAAAGCGATGATTTTTCGAAATGAAGGGGTTGGATCGGAGTTTTCAAGGCTCGTTTGCAGATAATATTTCAAAAGGGCGCAATGGAATCTTTCAAAAAGAAGTTGAAACGCCTTCGTTGTTACGCAACTCGTAACACAGCAACAGAACCACGGTAATTACATAGATATGTCACGTAGGGCGCGACCAGTTCGCAGAAAAGCAATAGACAGTAATTTTTTAGTAAATACCGACTATCTCGTGTAGACTCACTTGAACGCCCGAGGAAGTCCTACAAGAGTAATCTGAAGATAACGGCCCACTTGTGCCCGTTGACATTGAACGACGAAATTAACTGGAGGCCATAACACACAGCAGCGCAGGGCGGACTTTTTGCACGCCGCGAAAAAAAGAACTCTCCATTTCGGCGGACACGTTTGCTTTTTTTTGCGACTGCACCAGACTTTGTGACCAGGTTTTGTGGCGAATATTTGATTAGTAAACTTTTTTTAGTGCATTTTCACCGCTTTCTACTGATAAATTGCGGAGAATCCTAAACGAATGTGTCATTCTTATGTGTACCTAGTATGCATGCTTTATTAAATTAACCTATTATAATAAATTAATTATATTAATTGCATGGATTCAACCCAATACTCGTCTAGGCTACGATAGAAAATTTGTTTATCGCAACAAAGTTGGTTCTGTGCCTTAGACAGATGACCTATTTCAGCAGATCTAGAGCTGGCTAGGTCGTTAGTCTTCTGAACAGTGCATTCACGAATATTAAAGCATTGTGCGTTTGCGCCAAACTGGCTCATCGCACTCGTCACACTGGTTCCAACAAAAGCCAGGATGTTCGCATCGCCACCGCATCTAGCTGTTCCACCGCGCGTATCCGGGCGAGCTATTATGTTTCAAACGTAACCTGCAACGTTCCATCAATACAACAAAAACAGTATACATTGCTCGCTCGTTTCGCAATACCATTAGCTCGTTCTTTGTACACTGGTAATGTAATGCACTGTGCACTAATTATCATCATAATAATTGAAGTATGCACGAGCGGAAAGAGGTCGACGCGTATCAAAGTACTGAGTATCGGATTTTCTTCAACTGCGAAAACTCCCGACCGTGAACATAGCTGAGTTTTAAGCAACTTTTTAATCGACAATTATGGTCGATCGCGTGTTTTACAGAAATTAATGTGTAATTAACTGCAGCTAATTACCATCAGCGCCGAGACAGAGTACGCTACGCGCGCGTGTTAAATCACTTAACGGTAAACGATTGGAATATCCAATGGGTGCCAATGACTTCCGTTGCAATGTTTAATGTTGTTACAATGTTTGATATCTCAATGGAAATTGAAGATATCAATTATTGTATCGAATTAAATTAAATTATGGAGATAAAAAGGGTCGCAGCCAAGCCAGCAGTCATGTAAAATAATTTCGTCTCTCTGTACATTGTATGTATCAATGAATGGATATGAAAATTTACATATCTATCAATAAATATATCTTTTTAATTTGCTTATGATTAATTAATTTAATATCTAATATATAAAATTCTCGTGTCACAGTTTTCGTTGCCATACTCCTCCGAAACGGCTTGACCGATTCTCATG
>DWEM01001695.1:0-13653 GCA_018245935.1 Agara belti belti
CCTATTTTGACGGGACTTTCGCTGGCATATAGCTGATGTAACAAGGAGTAACTTGAGCTACTTTTATTTCAATTTAAATTCAAACGCGGACGAAGTCGCGGGTACGGCTAGCTAGCTATTTATAAATAAATAAATAACTGGTTAGTTCCATTAAAACATTTAAAATTACTAATCACACACCTATAAGAATTTTTTACACGATAAAAAAACGTGAAGAAATGCATCTTCGAAGTATAATATTACTATTATCTTGTTAACAAATTAAATACTGAGAAGATAACACACGAGTAGATAATAGAAGCGGCACGTGATAACGTGAGCTCTTACATACGTAATATTATTACGAAATCAATTAGTAAAACGTGAAATGTTAATTCTCGCCTTCGACCGTGACCGTTGAATATGAATTTAGCAATATTCGAGTACCGTAGCTAACACAGTACGTGCCTTACAAACGAAAGTTGAAACTTCTGCATGAATAATCCATACGAGTGAACATCACATGTGCTACAGATAACGTTGATAACAATGCACGTATTGTGGAAAAGTGTTACATAACGATTGTTTATTACAATAAAAATGACTTATGTACTGAATCATTTATTATACTTATTGAAGAACGCTGTAAACTTTAAAACGATTGTTGTGATTTGTGTACAATGATACTGAAACATCCGTGTAGACCAGTGTTTCCCAACGTGGGGCCCACGCCCCGCAGGGGGACAATTCGACAGTTAAGGGGGACAATTTAAAAATGGACTCGACACGAGGAAGCGCAAGGATCGCACTAAATGAATATAGAAAAATCAATATGTTTTTTTTTTAATTTCAGTTTTTTACATATATGAATGTTTTGAAATTTTACTCACGATGTTCTGATAACAATTTCATAGTGATTTCTTCCTAAAACTTATCATTTTTCTATTTCTTAAGGGAACAAAACAATTTTTAATGGTTAAAAATTATGTATGGGGGCATAGAAATTTTAGAAATGCTAAGGTAAGAAGATTCAGGGCATTGGTGTAGACAGTATGAAATGTATCTGTTTTCGCTTTGCAATATGAAAGGTACGCTGTCTGAGCCGAATTTGGGGAAACTTCAGAGAACCGGCCGAGCAAGCCGTTTAATAACGTCGCCGGCCGGCCCGCCTGGCCTCGAGTTTCGATGCGAACGTGTATTCAAACAACCAATGCCCAGCGCAAATGGTCGGGTGATATCATGTATTTATTACTTTTTATCATTAGCAGACAATACCTGACCAGAAGAGCACGCCTGAGTCACCGAATTAGTGAAACGTAAAAGTGAACTTAATTTTTCGCAATACACGCGTTACCAAACGATGGTATTCAAATTTGAGAAATAATTCTGAGTCATAGTCGTTTATAGATATCGCATACAGAAATCAAACATTGAGATTAAATTTAACATTGTACACGAATGATAATTTGTTGTAGCTAAACACATTGATGCCAATTACACAAAACACAAAGAGAAAAAACAAACGCCCACTGTTGACTACAAAATTAAAACATTTAACATCGTTGAGTATATTATCTAAGAGTATTTAAGAGAATATGACATCAGCACTAGACACGATAAGAATTTCAATAGTGCGCTTGCGATTCAAAGAAGTGGGTCTATCGATTCTTAGAATGGATATAACGAGTAATACTATAAATCGATGTTTGGCTAATATAGCATTTTAGAAAAAAGAACTAAATAAATGACTACATTACACCATCATACATTAGTGAACTTCAGGAACCTATTAAACCAGGAACATGGGTGTTGAATAACGTCGAGAATAGCGCAAATTAGAATGACATCATAATGTAACGCGATAAAAATGGATGCATTATTGTGTTACATCATCTAGGATGAGACGTTGTTGAGCTATAGGTACATACATCTGTTCTATGAAAACACATCTTATTCCTACCAATTCTTATGAGAATATGAGAAGAGTTATAAAATTATAAATAGAACTCGGAAGCAGACACTTAAATCGTAACATGAAAAATTGTATGAGAAATCACCACTAGATTAACACTGAAATACGAAATCGTGAAAATTAAATAGGATATATTTCGTAGGAAAGGAACCCTTTGAAATGAGGAAGTATCAGATCAAAGTTAAACCTTTGACAAGATTTATGTTAATAGGAGACATTAATATAATAAAACTATTAAAAATAATTATAAGTGCTAATCAAAAATGTTCACTTATAAAAAGCGAAATTAAGAAAGAGCTAAAAGCCAACGCTATAATGAGATTAATGGTTAGATGGAATTTTGTAACTAATATTAATATGAACCAGACCAGACGCGTCAACGAGTAATCTGTATAATATATGTTATTATATTTAGAAAAAGGTATTAAAACCGAACACGGCAGCAATTTTTTTTGTACCACTGTTGATCACTACAGAATCTACTAACAAGATGAGACGGTTTAAGGCCATAATCTACCACGCTGGCCAAGTACAGACTGGCGGAGATCCCGTATTTTCCAAAAAAATATGGAGAACTGTAAAGGATGTCGGTTTCTTTGCAGTGTTTCCTTTCGCTGTTGTAGTGAGTGATAATTAAATCAGGGATTTTTAATTTCAAGCAACACGATTTGAACATCAGACCTCCGAGAGCTTTAATTGCTAGCTATGCTATTGTTATCATATATTGTGACAGATCATAAGATAATTCCCAAGCTATCAACTCCCAGTTGGCTAATTGATCGGTATGTACACGCCAATGACCTGACTCCGGGTGTGGACTCTTCGAATAGAACGATTTTAGGACGCACATACTAGTTCTCGAACGACAATAGTCTATATCCGAGTGCATAGACCTTCGAATAATAAATTGAGAAAGGTTTGCCACATACCCAGTATCTAATGTATAAGTATAAATAAAATTTGTGTACTGATGTAAAGGAAATGAGGGAGACGTAATTGAAGCAATATATCAAAGTAAATAGACAGCTGCTGTAAGTGTACTATAACCAAAGCCTCGGGCGTAGCATTAGACCGCAATAAATAAAACGACTTGCAGATGATGAGGTGTATAGACTTATCCAACAGTGAAATAGCTTGAAGAGTAAATATAATTTTAGTGGCACAGTGTCTTCTATTATACTATCATGGAGATTTGTAATGCGATTGCAAACAAAATGGGAGCTATTAAAAATTGCATGACAAATTTGAAAAACAATGTTTTAGTTTGAAGGAGTATTGTGAAAAAAAGGAAGTAAGGCGAGGTAAGCTTTTTATCCTTTTATCGACTTTGCGTTGTTGACGGATGTCGACGACAAAGCGGAAACCGTTGGCCTGGATTTAAAAGAGATTTTCTCATTGTGAACTTGTTAAGGAAGCCAATCGCGGAACACACGGGTAAATGCCCTGTTGTGTAACACTGCCGAGACTTTAAATATTCACAACCGGCTGGAGCTATAGACAAATTTGTCACAGTTCGTTACGAGATTGTGTCAATAGTGAAAAAAATAAACTTACAGATGCATTAGATTGCTAACGCGAAAATGGAGTGGATTAAGTTACGGAAGTAGAAGATATTTCTGTGACACAAATACTTGTTGCTACACAGACAAAAAGGATATTTAGAACAGATATTATATAGCGTCTTCAATAATAATCAAATAGATACGACTTCGTAAAGAAAGTAATGATAAAGAAATAAACAAATTGAAATTAAAGTGCATTTATAGAACTATAATGAAACAAATTTTATCGTTACCTTAAATTGTTGACCATTTAAAAAACAACGAGGGTTCAGAATCGGTTGAAACCTGATAAACTAAACGCCGTTGGAATTTTAAGAGCTACTTTCATAATGAGACTAATTAGAATCAATAGTAATCCAGTCATAAAAAATGTCAAGGGTTTTCGAAAGCAAGGACTGGGAAAACGGCAACATTGGACCAGCACATCAAATCTGGTTTCGGATATCTGATTATCGGTTTGAGTAACAATGAAGGCCATTTTGCAGCCATTTGCAGCAGTTTAATTGTTCGTTATTGCTTACTCTTATAGATAATGAATGAAGCGAAATAAAAACCAAACTTAAAATCCATTGTAAAAGCAATCAAGTGCCTCGACCTTTGCGTGTGATAACTGCCATCCGTATAAAGACTTGAATAATATATATCTCTTGTATGTAATATTGTGAAGGCAGGAGGTATTAAGGTCAGAATCATTGGCCTTATGATTAGTCTCAATCATTCCCACTGTCGAGTGACGAGCTGCTACGATAGATGAACTTAGTTTCGGGAATTTCCGTCTGGCTGGCTTTGGCACGCCTACTCTTTATACCTACATTTTCAGCTTTCTAGGTCACCGGGGGCGTGGACGGTTAAGCTAACACTGCCTAGACATCGGGACAGCGGATAAAATCAGGTATTCATGAAACTTTAGAAATAAACGTGAATAGAGACGGAAGAACAGAAACCGAACTAATTTCGAAATTGTGCAAAGCAAAGATGTCAAAATTAACCAAGTTAAAAATATATGCGAATCATCATTACACTTTTAGCTTCTCGCATTAAATTAAACAATCCATTGCAAAGGTATCATTTCGAATATTTACAATGAGAAAATACCTGATGACTTAATCAGACATCCTAATTGGCGTTAAAGTTATGACATCATACGTCAGAGCGCTATCGATCCTAGTGTTAAGGCTCGAGCACCGGAAATATGTGCCACCGTGCCGGTGCACCATTGAATATAGGTAACAAACAACATACCAGTATCGAACGAGGACTATCTCATGTCCGTTAGCGACGCGCGATCGAACAGTTACAAAACACTAACACGGCACTGTGTCAAAAAAATGTCTAGGGGTACGATCGCACGGACGGGTGGTCGAGCGCACGGGCGCGTCGCGGAACGATTCGCACGTACTGAGCACGAGCGCGGGCCGAAATATCGATCGGGACTCCTGGCGCCGGCGGGCCGCATGTCCCTAGTGCACGCACGCCCCTCCCGCGGCCGAGCGCCACCGAACCCACCCCGGCACCACCCCCGTCGCGGTGAATAAATGTCGTCACTTTGAAGTGTTTTTATATAATGCCGCGTTAATTACTTCCTAGTGGACATCGAGCCCTGTCTGAGCAAACATACCAATAACACTGGATGGCGAGCATTGCGTTCCGTTTGTATTATTGACTTTTTCAAAATTAGGCTGACACCATTCCAATTGAACAAAATGTTACTAAAATATTTAGGAAAATTCGTAAATAATCTTACCTTGTTTTATAAACTCAGACTATTGTTTACCACATCTGTTATTTGACCTTATCGTGCTATACCGACCCCCAAAAACCATTATGAAATATGTACTGTTTATAGGTAAATAATAGTCTAATAAGAAAATAATGAGATTTTCTTTTATACACACACAAATTGGGGTTACAATTTGTATAATATGCATTATTATTAGGCTAATCATTTTTCATTAGGTACATACATATCACTACATAGTATAAAACAAAGTCGCTTTCTCTGTCCCTATATCTCTATGTATGCTTAAATCTTTAAAACTACGCAACGGATTTTGAAGCGGTTTTTTTAATAGATAGAGTGATTGAAGAGGAAGGTTTATATGTATAATAATATATGCGAAGGACGAAGTCGCGGGCAAAAGCTAGTATTTAATATAGCACAGTGGATACAAGAGAAGTACCTACATTTGCCTAATAATAAGTCATTCTTGAACATCAAAATACCCCTGTGATTAATTACAAAGCTAACTATATCTTATATTATATTGGCATTTTTATCATGTATGCAATCATACACAGTGGTGTGCATTATGCAAGTGTATCCTTGAAACACTAGCCTGGCACAAAGTGACATTAAAATCTATATTATTATGCACACATTCCATACAGTGTGCCTATTTTGCCTACCCCTATGCAAAGGAGTAAGGATTTTCACCAGCTACACTGGTGGCACACTTCATTTACTTTTATGAGGCTTTAGAGGTATTTTTGAACTGGCTTGCTTTTGATCTCTTTCCATCAAAATACATATATGCTCTGCTCTACCTTTCCTGACTCGACTCGACTCTTCAACGAATGCTATTCTCTATGTGCTTCAAATTTGTACAGATTAAATTAAATTTAGAAGCTTTAAAAGCAATTCATTTCCAGCTTTATACCCTGTAATCTGTGTAATCTGTTATTACTCCAGTCATAATACCAAATTATGCAAATCCATGTACCAATTCGTTGTTAATTAACTTATTGTGTCCTTTACCTAATTTGTTGCTATTGCTGTAATTAATGGTATACTGTTATGTGATAAGGTTTATATGACCTGACTGTTAAATTCTAGTTTAATTAATCACATAATTTGTTAGCTTATTAAGCAATATGATAGCATAAGCATGGTTTGTTAGCTTATTAAGCAATATAACAAAATACACTCGGCCTTTATTGATAAAAATGTATATTGTTTCAATTGACATTAAATGTGATTTGTTACACATTTTTTTTATCTGACTCAAGAATTACCAATATTCTGTTTATCAAATTGAACCAAAAACTAGTACCATTTATCTAGTAATCAGCCAGGTGACAGTTCTAGGCGACAAATAATTCCTAGGCCTTGTTATTATCACAAATTTTCTAGATTATACCAGACATATAGAAAACACATCTGACAAGTGTATTTCAGAACAATTGGCCTGTTTCTATTCAGATATAGAGATTTAAAGCCAGCGAGTTACTAAGTTACGATATGACAATCTTTTTTTTACTATTGTCATTTTTGACAATTCTGTACCACATTCTTAAGTCCATAAAGTGTTCAGAAGTCACTGGACACAGGTTTGTGCCATTGTAAATAATCCTGGGTCTTCTAAGTTTGTCTTTGATCATCATTTTCATCTGGTTACAGGGTGAATTATGCATCTTTTGCCGAGCTATGCCATAATGTGACATAATGTCACAAAACGCTGGCCAATTACTGTCAGATGACTAGTCCACCTATTTGATAAGCTCAATTATATTAAAAAGTATATAAATACCGCCATATTGTACTGCTTTTAAATAATATTTATAGCATGATTGATGTATTATTAATAAAGACTGACACCTTGCAAATTGCTATTCTCTATTTTTAATGTGTCATTATGCTGTGTGTCATTACAAAATGACCAATTTGTCATCTCTTCTTCTAGGAATATAACAACTTGATTATTGACATTATTCTACCAATTTTTTGATTCCATGCCACTTACCAAAAACTGAAAATGTTACATTTGCATTACAATACAAATTTAAATTTAAAGTTGCAATGGCTTATAAATGGAATACTACACAAAAAATAACCATGTAATAATTGTTCACCATTCTATACAAAATACTAAATACAATAGGTATATTAATATACTTTGAAGGTCAAGAAGAAACACTATTATCTTTATTATGGGTGTGGCAGCCTCACCTAATTTAGCTTGAACTGATTATAATAATATACAAATAAATCTATAGTTTTCATAGATATAATATTACACATTATCTATTGACTGAGTTAAATGTATTAAATATTTTCATATATATATTCCTTTTTAAAATATAAATGAAATATTACGAAAAGAATATTAAGAATATTCAAATAATAGATAACTTTGGGAGGGCGAAGTTCGTAGAAGGTTGTTATCTAATTATTATTATTTAAGCTTGTTTATATATGCTTATTGTTTGCAAGAAAAGAAAGTATTTTGAAAGTGGAGTCAGTTAAATAAACCAACAGAAAATTTACATCGGTTAAAATGTTCCTAAAATATACGAAAAGGGTTAACACGAAACCCTATATTTTCGGCAAAGAAACCTTACTAAGCAGCGAAAATGAATATGACTCAAAAAACAGATGCCAAGTAATAGGGTAGAAAACCGACACCTACGTTACTTCAACCTAAGCTTATCGAAATAGAATCTTATTGGGGTTTACTGTATAATTCTTACCTCAATTCACAACTATCCAAGACCGCAATACAGTTGACACAATTACTCGTACCACTCACAATATATCACTCCAGTTCCGAGACCTAACAAGTCCTTACAGTAGTCAACCTTAACACAACACTAAACTTAACAGTTTTTTTAAACAATTTGTAGCAGTAAAATCATAACCCGAACACTTGTAGAGCACAGCATTTAGAAATAATCGCTGTTCATATAAAATTCGTCAAAATATCATCAGTGACTACAAGTACGAACACGGCGTCGAAGGCAAGGCGAAAGATCGCCGCGATAGCATCACCTTACCGCCCATATCATAGATTAGATATTTAAAAACCATATCTAGACAGTTTACATTGAATATTATGCCTACAGAAGACGCAATATTTTTTTGTCTTTGCTATCTTAGCTAGCACACATTGTCATCATAA
This sequence comes from Agara belti belti, assembly GCA_018245935.1. NCBI lineage: Eukaryota > Metazoa > Arthropoda > Insecta > Lepidoptera > Hesperiidae > Agara > Agara belti. The sequence continues at coordinate 8,409 of DWEM01001695.1, forward strand.
TCTTAAAAATATGTGGGATTGTAATATTTACTTTGAACTCAGTATTATCCTTTAATGTGAATTAGTAAGCATTACTTACCATACATTAATATAATAAAAGAAACTTAAAATCCCGAAAGTTTTGCTATACAGCCAAAATATTTATCTTCTTTTATGGATAAATTCACATCTATAAAAAAATCTTTTATTCTTTGTAATAAATGATGTCATGCACGAGCATGATCATAGAGTAAAGGTACGTATACCTTTGCTTTAAAATGTCGTCGCCTGGCAAAGAGTTTATTTTATAAGCGTTAACAAATACATTAAAATAATATTAAAATAATCACATTTCATATTAATTGAATTAATTATTGATGGTTTTATGCGAGGATTTTAAAATATTTTGTAACACCCTGAATAAACGATTCCGACTTTTATGTCAAATCGATTTAAGAATGAAAAAATTAATTGTTCACCTTGTGTTCAAAACAATATTTTAAAATGGAATCGCTATGAATTTATATTTTGAAATTCAAGAAAGATAGATATTCTTTATCTACTGTTATGTATTATTAAAAGAATAAAGAGCTTAAAAGAACAACTTGTATTTAATTAGAATATTGTAATTAGTCGAAAAAGGATTCGATATTAATCGATTTGGATAGATCTACAATGGCCCTAAGCCGTACATCTCTATGATTTGACATCTTGACATTGACATGCCGATGCCGACTAATAAAAAATAGAATAAACTAATAAAAATATAGAATAAAACATACAAAAAAAAACATTTTATACAATACAAATACAAATACAAAATAAATTTCTTTCGGAAGATTTTAACTGAAGTGAAATGGTTAATAAGCTTTATAAATTATACTGATTGCTGTTGATTACTAATAACTGTATATTTACTTGTTTAAAACCATTCGACATTTCGGCCTCGTGTTTGGAAGTTTATACAAAGTTACTTCATTATCCTAAGCCAAACACATCGAAACGGGCCTCTTATTCTGTTAACACTACATAGCGCAATAGTGTTTCCTAGTTATTTCTTCATCATGTATGTACCTATATTCTAAATTTACTTAGGATTAACCTAATATTTGACTACTAACTTAATTAATAGGCATTATTAATCCATATAAGTAATTTACCCTTTGTGTAATTTTCGTCCTTTTAGTCTTAGTATTCAGAGTATGTTGTTAGCTTTAAAATATGTAATTTTACATTACTTATTTAGGAACACAACATTTTTTAAGCGTTCTAGATTCAGTGTTTATTAAATTTTCAACATGTTAAACAATTCTTGCAGAATGTAACTTATAATCCTGTAATAATTAAAAAGTACCTGATTCTATAGTCTTTTAGGGTCCAATTTGGTTTAAATAACACATCATTCATGTATCAATACGTTTATTATAAAATTGTAAAAATATAGAAAAATGTAACATAGCACTACATACCATTATCACCTTAGAGACATTGATCAGAGCCTTAGACCAACTACCAAGTATTCAGATACTATCACAACATATTTTGATCCAAAGGAAAATTATATTTTCATAAGATTATAATAAATTCATATATTATTTAGAATCATAATATTCTTCTAAGTGTCGAGGAAATGCTAGTGAATAACATAATATGAATAATTATTCTAAGACAAAATAAAAGATATTGTGAACCTTACCCACCCTATTAGATTCATCGTTCATCAGAAGCATTTCCTCAAATGTAGTAATATTAAGTTATAATTTAATAATAAATAGTTAATCACAACACACAATAATATGCTAGGGCCATCTTTTTAATGGTGAATGTTCTAATAAGACTTGAAAATGTTGTTCAGTACTTTGTATTGAAGGATAATCTCGCACGATAATAGAGCTGTTACACTGTTACCAAATATGTATTAAATTTTTAATTATTACCCTTTATTCGAATTGAATTGTGGAGACAATTTTGAAATGAAAACCTAAATTACAATTTATGTCCTATTTTCGAAGTATGTAATATATGATAAAAAAAGTAAGATATTCCCACCGATAATTAAAATATGATGAGCACTGAACATTGTCGAGATGGTTTACATACTTGCCCAAACACCCTATTATATATTTATAGCTAATATACAAAAATGTATAATTGTTATGATTTTAAATTGATTTTTGATTTCTAATATGGCTCGAATGAAAGTTGAAGGCTTAATATAAACACATATAAATTATATGCAATAGGTACAATATTATTTTCTTATCTTCATAAGAAATTTGAGACAATCGATGGCAGCATTATTTCTTATTCCTTTTAAATTTTGCCAGTCACATGTCGGTAGGACAATACGTAATGTTTTTTACTTAAAAATAAATATGCAGTCTTTACGGCAGTCATCAAAAAGCTCTTGAATATGGCCAGTTGTGACTTGAAGAAGAATGGTGATCTAAGTATGGGCTATCAGTTAAAAGTAACTTGCTACCACTAAGACCTGAGCTGGAACTCTCACTTGAAGAGAATAAGCTTTTACTGCCCGTATAGAAAGAGAGGGACGTATGCAGCGGTTCCCTGCCTAAGCGCCGTCTTGCTCGCACTAGCGATGCGAATGCAACAGCAATAGCACATAGAAATATAACACCTAAAATGCAAAAGGCTAGAGCCATTTTTCCAGGTGATAAGCAAATTGTCTTGTCTCCAGGAGAGAAGCCCCTGACAAACTCTTCTTCTTCGCCCTCTATTCTTCTTGAACCTGCCAAAAAATAACATTAACAACATATTAACAATCACGCGATATAGTCAATTCGATAGGTAGAAAAATACAAATATTTGTTTTACTATTTTATACATAAATAATTTAGTGTACCTTGAATAGAGGCTTCATCCTCCAATTCAATGTTAGGCGCTAAAACTTCAATACTGTTATACACTTCCAGTCTATCAATAATTAAACCTTTAGCCTCTTTGTCCAAACGAGCTTTTCTTAACAATCCATCTCTTGTTTGTTGTGGTTTCTGTAATGCTTTGCAGTCTACTCTAGGACAGTTTCCTTTGCACAGCTCTATTCCGCACGTTAAATGCAATTTCGCTCGATCAGGAAATTTAAAAGCGGCAAATGTGGTCACGGCATGTTGATACGTCATTACGTTCTTGAACATGTATTCCGGGTCTGTTGAAGCAAGTTTAATATTACTGTGTTCGTCAACACTTCTCTGTGGATCGATAGGTTCTAGCTGAGAGTAGTCAATTTCAGAACCGCGAGTTTTGTGACGGTGAATTGTTGGTTTGTCAAATATAGCCTCATCGATTGGACATCCAGCTTCATCTAGTAGTTTTTGCGACGCTTCTCCCAGACCGTCGTGGGCAACACAGTTAGTTACCCGTAAACCTACGCCAACTGTAACATATAAAATATATTTCGGTTAATAACAAATAATATCTTGTGACATCTGACATGGCCATCTTTAACCACATTAGGGAGAGCATGTACTATAGTAACTAATCAGTTGATGAACTTACGAATATATACTTTTATGTAATTATGGGGCTGATAATTTTACAACCAGATAATCTCACGCAGGACACTCATGCTCGTCATACTCGCACTTGTCTTGATGCGAATCAAAGCATTAACCTCCAGCTCAACAGTCACCAGGCTAGGCAAACAGCAAGTTGGTTTTCAATATTATGTTATTTGAGATTATTTAATATGATTTAGGCATTAATTTCAAAAACATTGTTACCTGGTAAAGTGCACTGGATAAGAAGTCTCGTCGGTTGTCCAACTTCTACAGTTGCTGGTTCATTGGCCCCAGCCGTTGGCGCTAAATCCATCCAGGCACGCGCTGCCTCTAAAAGAATTTCTCGTTGCTCTTCTTCTTCTGGACTGGCCCAGCCTTGACGATTGCGGCCTGTTCTAATATTGATACTAAATTAAAGGCAAGGTAAATCTATAGGTTAAAAGGCCTCCGGTAAATGCGAGAGAGCTCCGAGTTCGGCAGTGGGACCTAAAAAATGCCTGCAGCTATAGGCAAAAATAATACTGAATATAAATTATTTATTTCAAAGACAAATCATTAATCAGCATTTTTGAAGAATTTCCATATATACTCTTTGAGTCTTTTACTTATATATTGTTTTGCCTATGTTATAATTGCCTTAAAAAGATTGTTATAAAATATAGGTACTCGTATATGTAATATATTGATTATAGTAGATGTAGAAATTAGTTGTACTTATAGGAAACCGTGACTTTCAGATGTACAATAATATTTTATACAGACAATGAGGCGTAGTACCTCGCTCGTCTTCCCTCCGGGCCCATCATGTCACGTAGCTTGGTCCTGATTACAGTGTCGAGCGCTGAACTGTTGATGCGGACGGCACGAGGTTGCAGTTTACACCTGTGACATGTTACAACATTGTCAGTGATATGACACGTTTCGTAACATAAGGAAATATTAGGTATATTAGGTATTGTAACAAACAAATATTGAACCAAAATAACCGATATGGATGCATACAAAAAAATATGAACATGATCAGAATTAAAGGATTATAAAAAAAGTAATAAAATTTTCTTAGTGAATGTTTTTTGTTTTTCATTTAAGCGATGTCCCCTCTTTAATATATTTTGGAAATGTGTAGACATAATTATTCGGATAGGTAAATAATTATTAATATCAGTATTCATAATTATCAAGCCTGGTCCTTTATGGAGTAAACAGAAGGCAGTTAAATACTTCCACATACTTTACATTCTACACGCTGCTTGTACGTAGCCCACCGCGTTTGAGATTTTTTTACATGTACTCTTGTACCTATCAATTCACACTAGAGCCGAGTGGTAGATACTTCTTGCTGTAGCAATGATCTATAATAGAGTTGCAGTCATGTACCCACCTTACCAATAACTCCTGGTCTGATGACTGCTGCAACTGTCTGTCCATCTGGACTATGAGCTCCACGTTGTAGTACAGGTCCTCGTCGTCATCAGGCTCCTCATATGTCGAATTTAATGTAGAAGTCCTTACACCACACGCATTAGACGGTAAGTGCAGCGACACTTTCTTTAGCATCTTTCCTGTAAGGCAGACGCATCAGAAAATTAATTATTGCTTATAAAATGCTTTATGATTTTCAAATATGGGAAACATCCAAATTGGGGATCTGATGGTTAGTGGACGTTATCGACTTACGTTTATCGTACTCGCGGTTTTGTGTTTATTTTAAATATCTTACATATGTGTTTAATTTTAGTGTAATAATT
>DWEM01001696.1:0-13652 GCA_018245935.1 Agara belti belti
AGCGGTCTGACCTTCTCCTACAGATAAACTATAAATGTGCCAAATTTCATACACCTTTGTCCGCGCGATTTTCCTAAAAAGGGATCATAAGTTTTCGCTTCACGTATTAATATATAGATTAATATTTTTATTTTCATTACCTACTAATGGATTGCTTTTCTAGCGGTTAACAATACGGTACAGGATAAGACAATACGCGTTTACTGATCGAAACAGATAAAAAATTACTGACCTCTTTATTTATGGTTTAATTTTAGATTTCTCAAAATATTTCATTATTTTTATACTAGTTAATTGTGTAGTGATATTGAAACGAAAGGTTATTTTTTTGGCTTTGGAATATAATATGTATATGAAAACAGGTTTAAGTACATATAAACGATAAAGAAATAGATAATTAGATAATAATTGACAAAAACTTATTACAGTTTTAGTTCAAATCGCTCGCTAAAGATCACATTATGAAAACTTTACGCCATTTGACTACAAAATCTTCTGCAATCATATGTGATTAGTGCGTAGTAGTATTAGTAGTAGTAGTAGTGTCGTGTGATGACTACACACACACACACAAACAGAAAATAGTCCAGTCACGTGGAAACAATTACCGTTGGTAATCCGGTTAAAATCAGTTCACTTTGATCTTAGCCAAAAGGCCGAGAAGCGATAAATATTGTATAAGCTAAATATTGTTAAATATTGTATAAGCTCGCTAAGGTACTGTCTGATCGTAAACGGGAAACGAAGCGAAGGACGTTAGAAAAAAATGTCGTTGTTTGCGCTAAATACAGGTGACGATAATTAAAAAGTCAAAAGGAAATATGAAAAGGATAAGCGCTCCGAGTTTCCTGGGCGGGTCTTATCAGTGAACCGAGATCAACTTCAAGGTCGCTTTCCGTCGCGAAATACCGTAAAACCGCAAAAGAAATCTCTAGTTGAAAGAAAGAAAGAAAGAAAGAAGGAAAAAACTTAAACGAGATTGAAAATGTATTAACGCTCCCCGCAGGTCGACAGAACATAAAAGCTTGATGTTTTATTGTTTATATCTCATATTAATGCTAAGCTATGTGTTGCCACATGCCGTAACTCATTTTGAAAGATTAAAATCAACATTCGTTCCTTATTGAATTTTGTAGATGTCTGTCCTTACTGTAAAGAAACGAAAAAACACACGTGACTTAAAACGCGCAGAGGATAATACTCAATACTAGGGAAACACACGTGCACGAATTGTGCAGTGCAGTTGACACATCTTATTTATGTCAAGACAATAGCATGCAAACAGACAGTAGGCTTACATAAATGGCTCGTATTTAAATGCATATCTGCAAGTGATTTCGAATAGGAATAACGTAATAAAGAAAATTATTACACAATAAAAACATATGGTCTTAGCAATTTTTATTCCACCCTTTTATTAGTCTGCTTCTGGACGGGGTCTCCTCTCATGGTGAGAGGGTTTTAGGCTTCAGTCTATCACGCCGGCCACATGCGGATTGGTAGACTTCACCCACGTCAGAAACATTACAACATCTCTAAGGTGTGCAGGTTTCCTCACGATGTTTTCCTTCATCGTTATGGCGAGTGATATTCAAATTTTTAAGGTATAAAACGCACTCAACAAGCCAGTATTTGTACCCAGACCCCCGGAGTGGGAGGCTGAAAGCCAAACCATTAGGCTGTCCAAACCATTAGTGCTTTAACAATACTTTGATACAAGTGAGTGGTGGTTTTGATTTAACTTTTAACTTCACATCTGTTTGAAGCACGTCCCAGTACAAAGCAGGGAATCCGATATTGCTGAATTAATGACCGATTGCATTTAAATATCTCATTTAAACGGAATATGACGCGAAATATTACCATTCGGACCCAATACACATACAAATGAATTGAACACAAAAGGTTTTGTTTTAATAGTAGGTAATTATTATACGTCATATGAATAATAACAGGCAATTACTGTTTAATGTCCAATAAGTAGTTAAAATTTTATTGCCTATGATGAGATATTACATAATGATACAAGGAAAAATGTAATAATAATAACATCTCGTGACACCTCACACACGGCCATCTATGTGCCTAGTTCGAGTTTTCTTCCCTACTCGATTGCGTTAGCGTAAGCTACAATTTGTATGGAATTGAAACAGCGCCATCTAGTTCCAGTACCTAATGGAAAACTAATTTTGCGAGTGCGGGTTTTTTATGCGCTTCAAAGCGAGCATCGAATGTCAACTACCACTTGTCAGTGAGAACGGTGTCGCATGTGATTGGTTGGGAAGGGGGGGGGGGGTTGTCTAGGGTTCTATTCTCGCACACACAGCTGATTATACACAAAGTATGTGTGTCTTAATAATAAATATCGTAAGGATACTTGCACCTTAAGGGTATCTCTCAGGTATGTGAAGATTACCAATCCCTACTTGGCTAGGTCTACGTTATGGTCTATCACCTTAATCCTTCTCATAACGAAAGAAAACCCGCGTGTAATAGTGGCACTATGAAGAGTTTAGTGAGTTTTAATAAATAAAATGCAGTCTACATTCCGTGGCAAGCGCTTGTCATTAATGCTTACTGTGAGAGGATAAAAATAATTTTTATTCTCCCTCTTTTATTTCATCGTGATCACGGCTTCGGAAGCGTGCTCTGTTCTTTTATTTCTTTGCTATGTTTTCTAATGCGATTTCATTGTCTTCACGTGCATTCTCCGCGAGCGATGCAACGGAATAAGGAACGAGAGAATGATGTGTGATACAAACGCAATTTCGCTTACGTGAGCCGAATTTTGTTATCGTTTGCTTTATAAATTGTCTCATGTTTAAATATAAATATTAAATCCGTATTAACATTTATTTTTGTTAACCTATATTTTACTATCTCTGCTAATTATACAGTTATAACAATTTCTAAATGTAACCGGAATTTTATTATAGAGTCCAGAAATATGTCTTGTGATTCTAGAAATATGTGATTCTTTCACGTCTCTCGCAAAATGGAAAAAGTATCCATGACATTTTAATTGCATCGTGCTATTCAATTGTAAATGATGTCAGAAGCGTTTCTTAAAAAACAATTAAAGCTTCATTGTTACCACTCGTTTCTTGAATCTAGAAACTCTTGGGTATTCTATAAGACGTCCATTCGCAAGCGCAGCGCAAATCTCGAGAAATGATTTGCAATTATTTCCAACGGATTTTTCAATAATTCCCTCTCTAACAGAACGAAACTGTTATTTCAGAGAAGCTTGCCGAGTCACGTTCGGATAGTTCTTTACGCGGCGGACAGTGTTTCTCATCCCCGCAGTAAACAAATACAATAAAAGGCAAAATTATTTCCATTACACGTTTTAATAGTAAAAATAAACCATTTCCTATCATTCTTTTTTTAATATGCATTTAAAAAAGAACACTACTCTTACTTCACTCAGCAAAGTACCAGCGATTGAAGCACTAAGTAAAAAAATTGATAAGTATTCATTGTTATGCGTTTCCTTCTCAATGGTATCCTGTTCTTTAGAGTGGTCGTGGCTAATACGATGTTGGCAATATACTCAGGTTCTTGCTCCTCGTGAAGACTAATCAATTTTGCATCATACGTTTATTTATGTGGATAGCCTATCAAGTCCAACATCTTAATTCACGCGCAATAGCAACCATGTTCAAAAACTTTGAGCGAAATCTAGAAAATAATGTTAACTGTCACGTGTACACAATTCGATATTCTAGACCCGCGTTAAGACGTTTTCTATTGCATATAGTTCAAAGTCATGAGGGTCGTGAAAAACGGCTTTGTAAAATAAACCGCTACGTGCGGGGTATATAAATAATTTTAGATCATCTTTATAATCTTCCAAACTCAAATCCTTTAACCTACCATCGTATTCCATATCTTATGTCTTGATTATACTGTAAACGTTAACCGAATTATCTGGCTAAAAAGCGTTGCGTTTTGAAGTTGGTTCGAAATTGTTTGATTTCGGTAAATTCAGCAATAACTTAATCGATTTACGATTTATGATACGGTTCTTTTACATATTGTGTTTAAATGTTTCCTTCACATTTTACTATTAACGCGTAATCTTTGTCGTGTCTGCCGTCACCATTATTTTATACTGCCCTTATTTCATCGACTATGACCCATAAATATCCGACGTCGTTCTAGTCTCGTTATTGTTTCTCCATTGTACTATACTTCGTAGATTTATCATTTTAATCGCCTCTTGCCTAAGGTTTTTTAGAAACCTTTTGCATTTCACTGTTGGGAAAAGGTTTTCATTTTGTCACACTTGTTGTTTTAGCCCTTTGATTGCTGCCTTAATGTCGTCGGCGTCATTTTGTTTATCTCTACGGAAGCATTCGTATGGCATCTCCTTTTCGCTTCACTTTTATTTAGCTGCTTTTGAACCAACATGTAAAGTAACTGTTATTGTAATGACAAAATTATCTGTATCGTGTTTAGTAGCTACAGTTCAAGTATTTATGTATGTCAAACAATCAAGTATTTATGTATGTCAAACAATTAAGCAGAAAGATCAACTTCGATTCCGTAAATAGCGTAGTAATCATCAATCAAATATCATGTTTATTTCGTCGTGTATAAAATAGCGAGTTTTAGGTAGTTTTCGCCATATCTCGCGGTCGTCGTTATGATTTACAGCCATAACTCGATACTGTATTGACTCATAAATATCCGACGTTGTCTCTGTTGTGTCGTTATTGTTTCTCTATAGCTTCGCAGCACTCAAATTTATCGCGTCATGCGGCCTACGAGTTACGTATGAGTAATAAAAGCTTTGGAATTTGTAAATCGACGTATGCGTAAATACTGTGATTTTAATAACAAATTTCGATCTATTGTTATCTACTGATGTGCTTTTAAAATTAAATCCTATGTTCTATAGCTAAATAGGGGTCTTTTCTCACAAATGGACAACTCGTGATAGATCGCTTTCTTCTTTCTCCACAATTGGTAAAAGCCCTAAATATAGACTAGTTACAAACGATACTGAAATAGTTTAGTGACTAAGTCATAATTCTGAATTTAATGAACAACTCCTAATTCAAATTGTTGGAATTAGTAAGCAAAGTAATGATGGAATTCAAGGCATATTGCGAAACGTAGATGATTAGCCAGGGAATATTAGCTGTCCAACGCCCTTGGTATCGCTGATTCTTAAGAAAAAAACAAACAATAAGAAAATTCGTGACCGGAGAAACAAATAAATAAGTAAATCTAAGTAATTGAGACAATTCCACACACAGCTATTTGAGTCCAAATTACGCAATTTTGCTGATAAACATATATACTATATGATACTTCTATAATGTAGATATTTTTATTACGAAATATTGGAACAAATAAATATGCTCATCAAACTAATGTTTGTACTGAGTGGGAATTGTACCCACCATTTCTGGTTTAGCAGACAGTTTCTCCAACCACAGTATAGTATAGTAGAAAAGGTTTATTGTGGAAAATTAATTTGTTTTTGAGGATATCAAATCATACTTTACCTGTGATCTGAAGGACATTCAGAGAAATAATGAAACAAAAGCGTTGTAATGTTATTTCAATGTCATATCCGACATGTAATCCATTATAACGATATTTTTTGTATTGTATAATCGAATGAGTTACGTTCCGAATAGAGGAATATTTCCATGTACAGAAACGAATATTACACTTTCAAAGAAGTTGTTTTACATCGCTAACAAAAACGGGGATTTCCTTAGCATACATATACGACACATGAATATTATTTATGATGGAAATCAATCCGGTGAGGAATGTGTTCCAGGGCGACTGAGTAGCGAATATCAGGTAAGGGGACGTTGCAAGTAAGGGAAGGGAAAGGAAGAAAATTAGTTTATTGACAATCGGGATTAGATTGCTTGGTAAAAATAATTTATTTTGTTAACACGTCCTACAGTATTGCGGACGTATCATTATTATGTAATAAAATTGCATTCGTGAAAATTAAACGCGCTTACAACATCCTCACAAAACATCGCCCTTTTTCCCTTTTAATGGAATCAATTCTAACATCAATTAGTACAACCAAAAACAGATTCTAAAAAGCATGCAGTTCTTCTGAAGCAATAAAGGTAAACGCGTTTAAATATAATTTCGCTCTAAATTAATTTAATCAGTCCGTCGTTCGCAATGAGACACGCGAATTGAAGACATTATGAATAACGGAGACCCAATTCCTATAATTTGGCCCATACACATTCAGTGATACATATTGACGACCTCGAAGATAGCTCTAAACAAAGTATGTTGATCACATCTAATTTTAGGAGCGTAGTACATATTTGATAACATAATTTATCCTTATTAACATACATACCCTTATCAATCACGGTTTTGTGTTGTGTGTCAATTTTCGCGTAATAATTTAGTAATAATAAATGCCTATTGTAGTTTTACTTCATCTGTTTAATTTGTACGCCGTAAAAGGCAGAATATTCTTTAAACTAATTATTCTTTAAAATCTATATACATATGTACCAATACTTGTGCAAATAAACGTCTTTCTCTTTGTCTTTGAATATGTGTTTGATAGCTTTTGTTTAAATGCTTTGACAGTGTTTCGTTAAAATCATCTTGATTTAGTTAAAGCTACATTATTGACCGCGATTGGCTGTATTTGAACATTTCCGAATTTCGGTTAATGTAATCGTAAATGAGATAGTAAGCCCCGTTTTCGCAAAATGTATATTGCATTCGAAATTCAGATTCAAATTTGCTACGTAGATAGAGCTATGTGCTTACGCAATCTATGTACAATTTCTAACCGCATCAAAAGTACTCTGTTTTTGTTCATTCAACCTGTTTAATACGAAAATGTAAGTAAACATTTTTTAAATAACCGAATATAAAATGAGAAACAACTAATTGAACAGAACGTATTTCGAGAAGCACGAAACTCCCGCGTGCTATTAAAAGTAATAATAAAAATAATTGGGGCCAATTTCACTCACGGCTGCCTGATTCCAAATTAGGCAATTAAATGCCTGTCTTATAGAAACCGTCAGTTTTGTATCCAGTATTGCACATGTTATGTTATTTTTTTTTATTTAGTACACCTACTCGTAATTAAAGGGCTGTAAGCCCTTTGGTTCGGCTTTGGTGCAGTGAGTAGACGGAGAGGAAATATTCATTACTCTATTCGAAATAATATTCGTGGCATCGCGATAACAATTTTTGGGAATATCGCTTCGAATATTTTTCGCGACAATATTATTTATACAGGTTTCAAATAGGACAAATTTAGCCGGGGACAATTTATCGTCTCAAAGTATGTAGGTACCGTACATTTGCGTGGCTATTGTACGCTCGACGGATATCTGAATGCTGTATCCGTGACAACGTGAGAAGGAATTATTTATGAATGCCATACAAATGTGTTCGTCGAATACCTTCCATTATTATTTTCCCAACAATATCTCGATTACGAGAAATATGTATATTAATATAAAGAAAGTATTTCAAAAACGAATATTGCTACATCCTAATAAGAAATTAACTTGTATTAAATGTATCTCACCCGCTGGGAAATGAATCTACAACTTTCAATAGCGTCCAACAAATAGGATGAGTCTCACAAAAAAGTTTTTCAATAACAGCCATAACATGCGCCCGTAAAACCGTGTATCACGGTTGCAGCAATGTACTTTTCCCATAACCAAAAGTTTGTATAAATCAATGATTTCCATTGCCAAATTTCAGCGCTTCCACTGTCCGATCCGGTGCTGACTGCAGACAAAGACCGCTATCAGCCCGGAGAGATGCTTCGTGCTAACTGCACGTCAACACCGGCCAGGCCCGCTGCAAATCTTACTATCTACATCAACGAGGAACCGGTGAGATAAAACAATTCTGTTAATAATACAGACACGTGTTAAGGAAAGAACCTTCGCGCCGAGATCGCGCCTTGCCTGGGGAGAACCCGCAAAGATGACGCTTTAGGTCACCAGTGCATTCCGTTTCGAGATCCCGGAGTTCTCCAACAGTGCAGAGGATGGTCGCCGAAGGGAGAGAAAGAGAGGAGGGGAAGGGGGTAGCGGTCAAAATTCCACATAACCCAATGTTTCACCCAAAGCACTGCGGTGACTTTTGCAGGTTCTGTGACTTTTGCAGGTTTTGCAGTTTCAATTATTAAGTTCAATGTTATTGTTGTTAGATTTTAGTTTGACTATAGTTAGTTGTTAATAAGTACCCAAATTACACAACTTCTTTCTCCACAATTCCTCAGTGGAGCAACGTGGTGGAAAATGACCTAGGTTTCCTGCAAGTGCGAGATACACTTATGCCCTACAGTGGAACACAAAAAGAGTTGTAGTCCTTAAGTGATTAGAGTAACAAAATCACAACCTTTGTTGAATTGGAATTTCAAATTTTGTCATGTTTTTCTAATATCAATATAGTTTTACAGTTGCCAGCAAATGTATTGTTTGGTTCCATAACTGTGTCGGGTTGCAGCGTTGCGCCAATTTAAACTTTCAATACTGTAATTGTTTAAAGTTGTTTGCAAAAGTTTGCGGCGCGGGTTGAGGTGGGGAGGGGTGTTTCCTGTCAGTGAATTATCGCAAACCGCTTTTATCAGAGCGTAATATAATTTTATGGCTGGCCTCATAGTCCAGTGGTTAGAGACCCTGACTGCGAAACCGGAAGTCGTAGGTTCAATAACAACCCAGGACAAACATTTGTTTGTTGAGCACCTTTGTTTGTTCTGTACGGGTGTAATAAAAATATACAAGTGTAATTGAAAGAAAGAAAGAAAACCTTTATTCCATCCAAAGCCAAACAATGAAAACATAATAAAAAAGACACAAGAAAAGAAAAAAATATAGATAACATAAAAAATTTGGATCGTTACATACAAAGGAAAGGAGTAATACAATAGAGTTCATATGCTGTCTGGTCCCAATAATACAGGTTCTGCCTTTTTTGGAATCAGATGGCCGTGTCTGGATAGTCTCAAGACATTATTGTTATACTAAGAACAATTTTGCTGTCAATTTCCAGCTGCGTTCTTCGGAGACGAGTCTTCAGCCGACGGAAACGGGCCTGTTGTTGGCCAGCGTCAACGTGGAGCTAAAGGTGACATCCGAGCTCTTCCCCGGAGGGAGACTTCGAGTGACCTGTATGGCGAGCGTGTACGATGTGTTCAACAAGTCCGCGAGACTGGACTTCCTCACGCCTGAAACGGATCCGAGGCCCGAGAGAAGTGAGTATTGTTTAGGGGTCAAAGAACCTAAGTCGTCGAACGAATATTGTTCTGTGTCTGAGTGTAAAGAAAATATCCAAGTGTCGTATAGCTGTCTGATAGTACAGTCTCTGCCTAATGTTTAATTAGATCGCCGTGTGTGGAATTGTCCTAATTATTATAACTTACTGATCTATTTTTACTAATTCACAATATAGTTTTCGTACTAATGTTATAAATGCGAATGTGTCTGATTGCTCTCTGATGCTTTCATAGCCAAACCGCTGAACCGATTTTGATGAAATTTGATAGAGAAATAGTTTAAGGCTTGGGGAAACACTACGGTTTAGTTAAAATTATTGTACTTTTGTCATCGTGTTCTCTTAAATCTATGTTCATCTCAATTCCAGTAACTCTCAACGGCGGCGCGGCGAGACGCTTCCAAAGCTGGTTCCTCGTCTTCCTGCTGCTTCTCCTTCCCATGGCTATCCAGGGGCAGGATTACGGGATGTTGAACGAAGACACGTTCATAGACGGCCCCGTGTACTACGATGAGGAAAGCGAAATAAACGCAATCATATCCCTCGTCGGCGGTTGAAAGACTTTAGTCGAACTTGTCATAGGAATTTAAGTATGAAGCCATGAGTTCTGTTACGATTTATCATAACTATATGGGTATGAACTCAATATTTTTGGGGGTTAAATGATCCTTTTTCTTTCCTTTTATCTTATTTATATTGCACAGTGTACCTACAACAGAGGCCTGTTACATGATTCCCATTATTTAATGAACCGTAATTAATCTATGAATTTTAATTTCATTTAATGTATTTACATTTTATTGTTTCATACATTTAGGATCTCGTTAACTTCGCATTTTTTCTTCCAAATAATGTTCTTTGTTTAGTTTGATTATTTATCTACCATAAGAGATTATCATTGCAACACCATCTTTCGTAATTCTAGATAGTTTAAGCATTTTGTTACTATCGATAACCAAATATGTATATTAAGAAATGATAATACCAAGGATTAGATTAAGTGATATAGCATATTATCATTATTTTACATCATTAATTGATAAAGCACTAAATCTGAATATACTAGGAATAAGTCTACAATTAACTGAGCCTTTTTTTTCGTTTTTACTTATATCATTGTAATGAATAAACTTCAAAGGCTGGAAGGTGAACCATCTGATGGTATATATATGATAGCATTACGATACGTTTTAAAGGCGTATCGTTTATGGTACAGCTTGAAAATGAGATTGGAAGGCTTCGACGGTTGTATTCGTAGCCTCGGGAGTACCGATTGAGCTATGATTGAACACATTGTATGTATTCATTATTCCCAAGCAGTGTATTCATAAATATTCACAAACTTAAACACCACCCTCTCACACTACATACATCGCAAGCATATTAATGAATGAACGAACAGCGTTGATGAGATTATGAATGTAAAATAATTTCGATATTGAATGAATGATTTTCTAAACATGTTCGATGCAGCTAATTTCATCAGGCATTTTGTTTTGGACATTTTATGAGGAACGATATACGATGTATATGAATGGGTTAGTAACAAATTGACGACATGAGAAATAATGATAAGGTATCCTGAACGATTATGTATGAAAAGGAAATGAAATGGACGGCCTCGTGGTAGAAGTAGAGACGGTGACTGCAAAACCAGAGGTCGTGGGTTCGATTCCCGTCCGGAACAAACATTTGTGCGATGTGCACATTGGTTTTTTCTGTCTGGGTGTAGTACAAATATCCATATAAATATTATATGTAGTTTATCAGCGGTCCGGTCACCATAACACAGGAATTTAATTGCCTAATATGGAATCAGTTATCCTCGAGTGGAATTCACCCAAATATTAAAAAAAAATCGAAATGTTGGCTAATAAAGATGGAAAAACAAATTGTATATCAACAAAAAACTATCCTTAGTTCTGACTCCGTGATATAACATTTTTCCTATCACACATATTCGCTTTAAGTACATTGTTTAAGTAATTTTTTAACCGACTTAAAAAAGGAGGAGGTTCTCAATTCGTCTGAATTTTTTTTAATAGAATGCACCGACATTTTTTAAGCTTACACGTTTCGAACTTACTCTATAAAGGCCTAGGGATATTTATATACTTATTGTATATGGAACTATGTAGGTATTTTGTACAGGCCTATTGTCGTATACTGTAAGAATTATTATTTCCATGTACCTATATATCACACGTACCTATTAATATAGAACATAACTTCGTAGTGTTTTTAAGTCATTATAATTAACGTGAGCAGTGAGTTAAGTGACAGTGAAATATATAGAGACAATACAGAATACAGATACAGAAATGACGATGAAGAACAGGCTGAAAAGAAATAAAAAATTAACATTTTGTTGTTTGTTAAAAATGTTATATAAGGAGCTACCACACTAACGGTACCCATACCATTGTTACAAGTTTTTATTTAACTTGCAATGTTTGTGTTCAAATCTTTCAACCGAATTTTAAATCTATCTCCTTATAAGTTTTTTATCATATATTTGTAATGTATTAGATTGAAGAGTTTGATTTAAAGCAAAGTTTATTTTTTTCTTTTTATGGCATGTAAATAAATGTTGTTTTCAAAAATGACTTTTTGTAACATAAATTTTTCTAGAATCATCTTAATAGCAAAACCTCAGAGACTTTTCTGTTGCAGTCCACACGATAAAGATTTGGCATTCGATGTTCTGCCCACCCGTTAAGGACCTGACGTGATGATATAATAATGATAATAATAAATAAATTATGTAATTATAAAGAGCTCTCCTCCAAAGCCGGCAACGCACTGGCAACCCCTCGGATGATGCAAGTGTCCAGGCGACGCTGACCCCTTACCGTCAGCTCGTCTGCCACGTAGTCTTTTTTTTAGGTTAATTAAGTAAATAAATATCTGCACAATGTGTGACGTAAATGTTTCTGTAAATGTTTTTATACTATAAAGTGAATTATACTGACTGTAACGTATATATTTTTACATATTCCATAACTACATCGAGTTTCCTATTCATATGGATCCATATTGAATTTGGTTAGACTAATTCGTAAACTGACTTTGTAATGTAGTATTCTCCAATTAACAAAATAATATAAAAATGGAAATATATTATTACATTATTTTCGTTGATGTCGACTACAAAAATATTTGGACTTAAATATATCAAGTTTTCATGTGCGGTTTTTATAAAATGTCACTATATTAACGTTTCAAAAGCACTGAATAAATGTTAAAATTGAAATTTGTTAGGCACTTTTGTGAAACGCTATAATTACGAAAACAAAATGCTACTTGACCTTTCTGTCTCTACCTATCCAAATTACGACGATAAATAAGCCGGTAGCCTCTTAAAGAATTAACTCTTAAGTAAAACATATATAACTCAATGTAAATATTAACCATTCCTAACACGTATGTTGTGAAACCGCGTTAGATTAAACGCTCAGAAAATTAAATTCTCACTCTTGAATCTAATTCTCATCGTGTGTATAATTTGAATTGTACAAAACGTAACCGAAGTTAACCTTCAAAGTCTCTGACTCGCGGAGATTTTGTTAAGATACTTAAGATATAGATTACTATTATGTTATATTATAAGATAAAAAATGCATCTTTATCTATAGGGACACGATTTTCTTTATCACCCGATTGTAAATATTATATGCATTATAAAATATACTGTTTCAAGTTGTTTTATTTCAATAAAGTGTGTTTGTTACTATGAAAGCTTTATTGCAAATTATTTATTTCAATACGGTTTCTTATATTACATTAAAATTACAAGTAACAAGGTCACCGACAATGATACATTAGATGCTTTCGATTTCAGACTTAGTCCAGTGGTGTGGGTTCAAATCCTGGTGCGCTCTGGCTTTTCAAAAAAATCACTCGCTATAATGATGAAGGACAATTCGACGAAACCAGCTTACCTATTGTATGTGGTGTGGGAAGTCTCCCAATCCTCTATTGCCCAATGTGGTAGATCTTAAACGTTCGTGTAACGAAAAATATTGACTTTATCAAAATTAAAATAAGTTTATTTTTAAAATAGGCATACTCTGTGAACAACGAGGTGCCTTTGTCTAGCGATTAGTGGCACCTCTGATGCGAAAGGTAAAGTAGGTATGCCATTGCGGTCATTAAGAGAGTCCTCCAGTAGATTGGCAGGTTAATGATGCTGATACTGAAGAATCATTTTATCGTTAATCGTCTGCATGTTAAGATCTTAAAGCCATAATAACTAAATTAACGCACACTAAGAGTCTAAGTAATACAGTCCTATAAAAAGTTGGTTGCAGATGACCATGAACGACAGCGGCCACTAGTGACTGGTGGTTTGAAATTCAGCCTACGAATCCGAAGATCTGGGTTCGGTCCTGGCACGC
>DWEM01001697.1:0-13645 GCA_018245935.1 Agara belti belti
ACTCGCTCACACGCAGGGACATCCGTATGCGCACACAGACCCGCACATTCGTCACATACTCGTACAGAACCATGCACCCGTTTTGTAAAAACCTAGTGTGTAGTTAAGTTCAGTTCACACTGCCTACCTGTTGACTAGGTTAATGAAATAAAAATAAAAGCGTGACCACTCTCTTGCACGAGAATTGGTCGGTAATTTTTATAGTAACGATGACGAACGCACATAACTTTGAAGACTCAGAATTGTCTCTCAGCGCGTCTCAGAATTGGAACCCCACCCTGTCGAGTAGGAAACTAATGGTCTGTCACTATTTCAAAATAACGGTCGATTCCTTTCTCCAGGGGAATACGGTGAAGTCCGCTACAGCCTGTCCGGGGAGCAGGCGTCCCTGTTCAACATAGACTCCGTCACGGGTGTCGTGTCGGTGGGCGACGGCGAGCTGGACCGGGAGGCCGTGAGCGACGTATGGCTGCGGGCGGTCGCCGCGGACGGCGCACCGCCTCATATAAGAAAAACCACCAGCGTGCCGGTGAGAACACTTAAAATGTTAATAATAAACCTCTAACATCTCCACACACTGCCATCTCATCCCTATGACTTGGCACTGTGGTCACCAATCATCAAATGACCATACATATGTTATGATCTACATTTAGCAATTGTAAACCTTAATTGCTAAGCCGGAGGTCTGATTCTGTGTCTGGTGGTGATATTAAAGGAATAACATTGCATTTGTTATTAGCCATTGCTAGTAATAGACTATTGATTTCAAAATTTACTTTCCAGTTACACATTAAGATCCTGGACATCAATGACAATCCGCCAGTCTTCAGCCAGAAGGTCTACAAGAGCACCATAGCGGAGAATCTGCAGCTCAACCCTCCCGCTGCTATCCTGCAGGTCATAGCCGAAGATAGGGACGAAGGCGTCAATGGAAAGGTGGAGTTCGAGATCCTGGAACAGAGTGAGCCCGGTGAGTTGAATTGATGACTTATAAATTAAAATACACAGTTGGTAAACTGCCATGACGCCTACAAATAGCACAGAAAAATACTTTGTAACCTATTGTTATATGCCTGTGCGTACCGTTCGCAATAAAATCGCATGACTGTCGCATCTGGCAGGAGTGTTCACGGTGGACGCTAGCAGCGGCATCCTGTACCCCGCGAGGGCGGTGAGCGGCGGCCGCACGTACCACGTGACGGTGCGGGCCGCGGACGGCGCGCACGCGGACACGGCGCGCGTCGACGTCACCGTTCTCAGCGTCAACAAGCACAGCCCGATGTTCGTGCATCCACCCCCTGAACAGCGCCAGTTAGAGATACCCGAGGTGGGTCATACATATTTATTTATTTGAGTAGAGAAATTTGATTAGTTTGAAGTTCACTAAGGTTTTAAGCTCTGTATAGGTATAATAAGCAAAGATAAAAGCTCTCGCTGTATTAACTTCTTCCAATCCAGGGAAGGCAATACAGACAAAGCTGCTCTAAAGTAGCGAATAGGTCAGGTGGCCTTATCCGCTGTGTGTCAGTTGCGATGAAAATTTAATTCTCACAGAACGCTGCCCAAGCTGATTACCTTATAACGACGATAAAAGCAACCGACAACGATACGGGCGAGAACGGTAGAGTGTCTTACTACCTGAAGGTGGACAATCAGAACGTGGGCGAGACGGAGGAGTTCAGCCTCGACAGGGACACCGGGGAACTGAGGACCAAGACATTCTTGGATAGAGAACACAAGGCCGAATATCAGGTACGGGTCAGCTAGTTACAGCAGCCATTTACATAGCTAAGCGGTTTTTTAATCTACTAACTTTTACATTTTCCGTGTAAAATAAGTGTATACAATTAATTTTAAGTCCTTTTAGATCTTTATTTTTTTTTAAGTATTAATATTTTTAAGTTTAACTATTGCATAAGAAATCTCCTGTTTTAGAGTCATTTGATATTGAAATTATACCACTTTCACACTATATCACAACCCCCGTGTGATCCCCGTAGAGGTTGCCTTTTTTGATAAAAAGTATCCGATACAGTCCGTGACATTTTGGTTTGGTGTTGCAGCTGGTAATCGTGGCGGTGGACAACGGGACGCCGGCTCAGTTCGAGAGTCTCCGGCTGCTGTCGGTGGTGCTGGCTGATGACGACGACAACGCGCCGCGCTTCCTCAAACCCTACCACCAGTTCTCCGTGCTGGAGAACCAGCCCGCTGGGATTATTATCGGTAGGACATGGAACGTTTATCATAAGGATACCTCCACACCTGGTCTGGCAAAGACCAAAAAACCAGTCGCGATGGTGGATCGATGGGTGGTTTAAACCGATCCTTGCCGCTCGTGCCGGTGTGAAGGAATCTTTACGCGAGTGGATATCTTCACGAATCAATTTAAGGATCCTGACAGCTAATGCAAAGGTTGTGGGTTCCACCACGATTATTTCTTATACGCCCGGGTGTTAAGTTAATATTATCAGTTCTTGGGTCTGAATAGCTATCTGCCGAATGTAGAATTGGATGCCTATGTTGAGATGTCCCGAAGTGTTATTGTTGCTTTATTGTTATTACAGGTACAGTGAAAGCGATAGATAAAGATTCAGGTGACAATGGCAAAGTGTATTACCACATATTGGAAGGTAATCACGAAGGTGCCTTCACCCTCGACAGGACACAGGGAATCATCAGAGCCAATATGAGCTTCGATAGGTAAGAGATGCAGGATGATCTATGGCTTATTCATTTTGTAGATGAACTAAAGGGCCTCTGTCGCTTGTGGACATTTGGACTTGGACATTGACAATAGCAGAAGCGTCACAACATATTACCCCTATATATACCTGGAGATGAATGGCATAAACATTCACAGAAATACATAAATAAATAATTGTTTCAGAGAAAAGCAAGAGGAGTACAGTATGACCGTGTACGCGAGCAACAATCCGTTGCTCGAGCACGCGGCCGCCATCTTGAACACCATAG
This sequence comes from Agara belti belti, assembly GCA_018245935.1. Taxonomy (NCBI): domain Eukaryota; kingdom Metazoa; phylum Arthropoda; class Insecta; order Lepidoptera; family Hesperiidae; genus Agara; species Agara belti. The sequence goes on from DWEM01001697.1 coordinate 2,977, forward strand.
ACAACAGCACGGACAGCCAGGACTTCGCCCACACCATGATCAAGATCAGCGTGCTCGACGAGAATGACAACGAGCCGAAATTTCAACAGGACATATATTATGCCGGTAGGGATTATGTGCTTTTATTATGTCATGAGAAATTGTCGGGTAATTTTAAATTTAGTAGTTTATCTGATAATTACAATATTGAATTATTGCATAGATGCAGTTGTTGGCCCTACTCTGACGTAATTGTCGTGCATCTCATCGCCTGTGTCGTCTACGGGTTGCTAGGCTTTGCTTTCCGATGATTCCTTCACCCCCCTGCCCCCCCCCCCCCTTACTCGCCCGCTAACTACTCTCACTTTACGTACGGCTGTATTAATATCTATCGCAGTTTCAAATAGGAAGCCACAGGTTACCAATACCCGCTTGTCACCGAAGGCCACTGTCGTGCAGGTATCAAGCACACGGCGCGCATCAACGAGCCGGTGCTGTCGGTGGCGGCGCAGGACGCGGACGCGGGCGCCAACGGCACGCTGCTGTACGTGGTGGCCGCCTCGCACCTCTACAAGTACGGCGCCGCGCGCTCCAGCGGCAGCGTCGTGCCCTCGCCCTTCAACGTCAGCCAGGACGGTCGGACACCACACGCCTATTCACACCCATAACTACCTATCTTCACCTGGCGCCACTATCGCCGTTCCATCATCGCCCAATTGCAGAAGAATGAAGTTCCGTCCACATCAACTGGACTCGTGTACGGTCGAACGCAGTTCGGTTCTGTACGCACGTATGAAATTGGAATGAACTTCCTTCTGACCTGTTCCCGGAGCGCTATGACATAGGGCTCTCCGAGAAAGACGAACTCTCTCCAAAGTCTGCAACGAATGGACGATTCTGTCTGTTTGCTGGGTTGATATATAAAAAAAATTTGGTACACTTTCAGCGCCGTTTTAGAGAAACTCTTTTTCTTGTCCTACCGCCGGCCTCGGATCTCACCTCATTATCAAATATGAAGCGTATTGAGTATTTAGTTTTTCAGGTTTGTAGTACAAGTGTAATATTGCCATATATATTCTCAGGCGTACTAACGACCGCCACTTTCATGGCCGAGTACAACCAGGCCCGGTTCGTGCTCGACCTCATCGCGCAGGAAGTGGCGCCACCTTACAGACAAGCGAAAGCGCAAGTTTTCGTAAGTATCTCCATTGTATTTAGTTAGTCGGTCATCATACGAATTTCTTTCGCCTCTAGAGCTGGTCTGCCACTGACTTTTGTCGTAGCGAAGCGCCTCTCCGAAGAGTTCTCGCACTCTTTGGAAAGTATTCGAACTCCGGCAAGGATTGATTTAATGAATACGCTCAAAAGACACCGCTGTAATAACTTCCAGCTGTGGATAATAGACCGATCATCTCTCATACGGATGGTCGTGTCGCGGAGTTGCTCGGCGCCCGTGGCCGGGGTGCAGAAGAGGCTGGCCGATGCCGGCCAGGCGCTGCTGGTGGCCGGGAGGAGGTTGCCCTTGGTGCAGGCCGATAGAAGATATGATGACTGGTTGGTATCTTTAATGTTCTGGAGCTTTCAGTTTTCTTTATTCATTCCGCATATGCAGCACTCGGGCCATTAACAGAATGAATAAAGGTTTGCAACCTAGTCACAAGTTATTATGACCTAAGGTCCGTTTGTCCCGGGAAGACCTTGGGCATAAATGCGTGCCTGTAGCTGTCGTTTTCGATTGACAATCGGCGTTTCATATTTTTCTATACAATGAATTAATATTCAAACAACACTCATTGGGGAGATCTATGGTCTGGTGATTCTTGGAACACCCGACAAAGGTATCGTATGGTATCGTAGAAAATCGCTCGGCATCTCGCGACGATTCCAGGTGCGAGATCCACCTGCACGCCGTGGACCCGACCACGCTGCAGGTGCTGCCGGTGGACAAGGTGCTGGAGACCATCGACTCCAAGTACGACGAGCTCAAGGACGTGTATCAAGAGTTCGGCGTGGAGACGCTCATCGCCGCCAGCGCCACCTCCAAAGGTATAAACATTTATTTCCAATTGATATCATTGACTAAGAAGTGAAACGTATCCAAGATTTTAATAGTATATAGCTATTATTTTTAATATTACTAGCAACACGTACAGAAGGTTTATGTCCAGCAGTGGACAAATTTGATTTTTTGCAATAAGTTGCATCATAACTGTTTTTTGGAAGCTGATTATTTAATCATTGCTTCCGTAATCTTCTATTTCGTGTTTTTCATACACCGTGTCTATCTTTTGCTCTTTCCAGCACCGGACAGCTTCGATCCGGCGTTAGCGGCTCTGATAGCGCTGCTGATAGTCCTATTCACTGGTATCGTCACCTTCATCGTGGTGTGCGCTTGTCTGAAGCATTGGTGAGATAATATATTAATATGCAATGAAAATTAAAATATATCAGTCAATATCATGTTGCCAGCAGAGGAATAGTGGTCGTATCTATAAAGGCGCAGAGCAGAAACCGTAGAAAAGTATACTGTTTTTTTGTAATTCAGGGTAATCGCGCCGCCCTCGCTGCAGTCTTCGAAGGGGGACAGCCTGGCGCGGCGCCGCATATTGGAGGAGCTCAGCACCACCGAGAACCCGCTGTGGCTGGAGAGCAAGCTGCGGCCCTACGAGGAGCAGGAGCTCACCATGAACGTGTTCGGCGACCAGCCCGACGCCCTGCACCCGCCCGGGGACGCGCCTCTCGTGAGACCGCTTATATATTATCTACTGGATCATTCTCTTCTCACGAGGGTAGAAAATTCTCTTGAATACCACCCAGCCCGAACCATGAGGCATGTCCCACTCCATTGAGCAGAAGACTCGGTGGCGTACAGACCGAAACCTTACAACCTCGCAACTACACTTCTGGAATGCGCATGAGCGTTATCTTTAAAAAAAGAAAGACCCATTCACACGCCTTTCACTCGGCACCTAACTGTCTCGACCAAAAAAGACAAAAAATTATATACCATATGTATGTATTTAGAAACGATAAGCCTTCTCAAGGTCATCAAGAACGCTCCTCGGCTGGATTCGATCATAGACCAAACTTTAGTTAATTCGAACAACAGGTGGACAACACGTACGCGACCATCGGTGTGGGCGAGCGCGCTGCCGAGCGGCTCGGCGAGCGCGCGGGCGAGTACGCCACGCTGCGCGGCGACGGCGGCGCGCTCGACGCCGCGCTCGGCTTCCAGGTGCGACGCTGGATTGTTTTTTCTTTTCCAATTGACAATTGCTATCAACCCAACCAACCAGTAATCAACCAGCCCGCCCTTCCTGTAGTTTGTCGTCCTTCACTACAAAGATCACCCGACAATACGCACAGCCTAAAATCACTAACAGACCAACTTACCGATATAAAGTGACATTACAACTTCTGTACATTTAACCCCCCCACTCTTCTTCTCTTATTACGAGTGGAGTTTCCACGCTTATTCCGTTGTTCGCTAACTGTATGTAATAATCGTTGTTCCAGGGCAGTACATTCAAGCCGCCGTCCCCGGACACCCCGGAGCCCCCGCCGCGACCCTCCGCCGGGCTCGGCTCGCTATGATGGTATATCTCCACTCAACGATTATGTTGGATGCTTAGAGTAAAAGATATCTACTTATCCCATTTATTTCGTTCACAGGTTGACTGCGTTCTGAAGGAATGAAGTTTTAGTGCACAGTGTAAATATAGTGCAGTGTGAAGTGCATGTTGGCGACGTATTATACTTAAAGTTAGTGCTAGAAGTGGATATTGTGCTGATTGAGGATTAAATGGAATAGACAAGGACCATTGAGGAATACATGGAGACTGAAGGAATAACGGAATTGATTTTATAGAGACCGCGTTAGTTGATGTGTCTCGTGTGTGTGTTTAAGTTTTGTTAAGCTCGCCGCACAGTGCTCCGTGCGGCGCGACGGCGCAGTATGCGCTTACCCTTATAATACGTTGGCAACGTCCCGTTAGCTACTTGTATATATTGATGTCATTTAATTGATAGTAGAACGTCGATGCCGAGCTTGTCTAATACGTATCTTATACGATATGATAATAGTGAATATTAACAATACTCCTAGGATAAATAAAAGTAATCAATTTCGCATTTGAGAGGTACTCGCTCTAAATAAATATGGCTACCGTATACTACTATGTATTAAAGTATACTATATGCAAAAGTGTTTATATCTGTGTGTATTTTACATTTTTACAGCTGAAGCAATTTTGATAAAACTCAATATAGAAGTAGTTTCGAGTACAAATCTAGAGATTCTCAACATATTTTTCTTAGATAATAATTGGAGTATTATTTACTAGTGAAATCTGTTAAACTATGAAATTTCATAATAAATTTTTAGCACAAAAATATCACTTGCCTACAATTGTTATCGCTATCCCATCAAATCTGATTGCGAGTAGCTGTTGAATATGAACATATTTTTGTTCTGTTACTGCATAATAGAGAAACAATCCAAAAATTCTTTATTAAATAGATTTTGACTTTCAGGAATAAAATTTGAAAAATCTCTATAGTTTTAGAAGAGTTTACAAAAACGAATCTCATATTTATTAAGATATTTGACAAAAAATGTAAATATTATATTAGTCTTAAAACTTCTATGAAATTGTCATTGATAATAGTATTTTTTTATTCATATTGTGTTTGTTCGATGTTTTAAATCGATTACTTTAACCGATTCCGATTGTCCAGTAACTAAGACACTTATTAAACAAAAATTGAATACTTCGTAGATAAGCAAGAAGAATGTATTAGTCAAACGATTTAGTAAACAAACTTACTAATATAGTAATAAGAAGTAGTATTATTATCGTTTCGTATGGCCATAGTATTATTTATGTTATTTGTACAAAAATATTATAGCAGAGTTCACTAATCAGTACCGCAGCGACATCTGTATAGGACTCAATAGGAGCATAGTTCTGTCTGTATAGGACTTTGTAAGTGCACAATTCTTCATAAAGGGGTAGCCAAGCCAAGCCAAGCCAAAAGGCAGGCGGGCGTATTCAGTATAGGTACCGTCAGAATTAACCAGCTAAAGTTTAAAAATAGAGAAAAAGATCCTTTGCATATTGAATCAGCAGATGAGTTATATGGATAAAAGCCTGCTTTAATGAACCACAATAACCATGAGTTGTTAATATCGACCATAAAAAACATGTACTTTTATCTTTTGTAGCTTTTGGAATTGAACGTTTGAAAATTGTAGACCGATAACTCCAATATGCATAAGTAAAATAATCATTACTTGAACTAACAGAAATGGCATATTACAGTATTGATATTGTGCGTGTGTAAATATTGTGTTTTGTGTTTTTCTTCATATTTAAATACAACGAAATGAAAATAAATATTTTTCTACCGCCAAGTTAATTGAATTCTTTCCTTTATGTCCCTTCTATTGAAAAATACCTTGCAACAATCTAAAAAATTAAACTGAAATCGAAGTAATGTTAGTTAGTTTTCAGTTACAGTTCACAAATATTCTATTGAAACGAGACTAAAATAAAAAAACACTTCTTGTGCGTTTTGTTTTATTTGCATTTTCCTAATCCTTAGTAATCTTGTTATAACACTTATGCAAAACGTCCATGATGTTCCTGAGATCGTTCAGAAATTTGACCAAACATTCTTTCAGACAATATTCTAAATTAGATAAGGCTTGGTTCAGTTTCAGCAGCAGGTTGTCCATGGCCTCCAGTTTCATGATTATAAGCCTTTGGAACACCACGTCATAGTCGTCTCTTTTCACCTGAAACGAATGACCCAAATGATTTCTACTTGCTTGACTATTTTCAGTGAAGTGTTAAATCTTAGAAGCGTTTCTTTAAAACGTTTTTCTCCCCAGCTAAGGTTAAATTACTAAATGTTTTCCCGTTTATCTCTAACTTCCTCTTTACTTTTTCATCGAGTCAGTGTAAGGCTGAAGGATTTTCTCCCAAATTCAAAAACAAATGGTTTTCAGCTTTTTTTTGTTATTGTCCCATATCTGGTCTTGTGGTCGTATGGACATTACCACGACAGGCACTACTGAGGTGCTGGATTTAAACATTCTTTATTCGTTAAAAAGTATTAAATATACTCACATATTCGACTAAGCAACAATTCGCGGCGTCTCTGTCATCCGGATTGTTGGTGTTGCACAAGTTTGATAAATATCTATAGCTTTTACGCCATTTTCGAATCTGAAACGAATCGATGCGTTACGACATTTATGGAAAAAAGAATTAACTGATACTGGAAATAAATCTAAAGCATTCACTGAATAAAGTTAAGTCACCTCTTTCTCCACCTGATGTACTGTTTGCACTTTCTCGTTGTCCGCAGAATTAGCGTTCCTCAAGCACTCGCTTTCCCCGTCGAAATATGACGCTTTTAATTTTTTTATATCTCTTTCATGTAGAGAAACGCAGTCCTTCCACTGAAACAATCGCGGCAAAATAACTTTTCGATGCCATGCCCTTGCATCCTCTACTTTACGAATTTGTTATTCAAGAAGACCCCTGGTAGTTGCCACCTGAGATGACAATTGAAACTTTCGTCGACGTAAAGGAATGTCGGTAAAAGGCAGAAGTTCCACCGGTCAATTTGTACTAGACGAACCCTGGCAATGTACAGTAACTTTCAAATTTAGAAATGACATACCGTTGTCTGAAGCTTTAATCTTATCACTGTTATTATTACCTTATGGTTCGTTTTCTTCCCCCGGAAGCTGTGCTCTCGATGCCGGGTCATTTCCAAGCGGTAGTGCGAGGTGATGTTGACCTGCTTCAACTGGAACTCCGTGGTCCACGTGCTCATCAGCGCTCGGTCAGACTTGTCCAGGGAGATAGATGCATTGATGTAGTTTTCGTATTCCAGCAGTAGTTCACCAATGTTGTTTGTTGATAGCTACAAAGACATCAATTAACTCTTCGGTACTATTTAAACATTTCATCTGTAATGAATTACTCGACGATTTATAATATCTAGTATTACGCCCCTAGTCGAACTTCGACGGTAAATTTAGGGAAAAAACTGAATATGAAAGAGAGAAACAGCTCGAAAACTGGACCACCATGTTGAGCCTATTTTCACCGTTTTCACAGGTAGAACTACGTAGATATTTTTTCATAATCGGTCTTAAAACGATTATGGTACAGTGCATTCATATTATAAGTACCTATAAGAACAATTTTTACTTGCCTGTCCGCTTACTATCCAAATAGTTGGTGTTAATCCAAAGATTATATAGTTTCGTATTAACATTTTGAAATACATAACACAGGCGTCATGTATTAGTAACTTGTGGGTATGTAACTAATACATCTCTTGCACTGATCTAAAGTCAAGATTAAAGTACTGATAGTAAAATAGTGATTTAAAAATGCTATCGCCTGGTTATGTTAGATTGTCGGAGGCTTTTAGGGCTTTGAAGTCTCCGGTAAAAGAGCTGGCTACTTATCTTTTTTTCAACCCTTCTCTGCTGCTGGACACACGGCTCCTCTCATAGTGAGAGGATTTTAGGGCAAAGTCTACCACGCTGACCAAATGCGGATTGGCAGGTTTCATACACGACAAAAACAATTTTTTTAACATAGTCTACTAGATGCTCGCTACACAGAACTGTTCTAAGGTGAGCATCGCAGTTTGCAAATCCCACAGTTTGTAGTGTCGAGAGCGACAGATTGAATGACAAGTATATACGACAGAAGCTTTTCAGGTCGTTAGATATAAACTTGATATGTATAGTATTACGTATCTAGTATGTGAAGTCAATGACATGAAAAAACAATTTATAAATGGGAATGAAAATTAATTTTGGTGTGACGCTTTTAGAAATTATTTAATAGTTTCTTATGCTGACGGTACCCTTCAAGCAAATACTGATAACCTCAGTGATCCATATCGTGATAGGATCCCTTATTATTTAATTGGTTTGTTGTTTAACAAATCCACTACATCCTTCAGAACATCAATAACTGATTACTACAAGTTATAGCAGGATTCACTGTTTTCTTGGTTTTACGTTATAATAGTAATGTTTATTATGATTTTAATTCACAGTTCGGATCTAGATTAAAAGAAAATGATCATATAATACAGTTATTAAAATCAAGAAATAAAAGATAAAACAATATGTAATTAAAAGTTTATTAGAAAAATATTCATTTATTAGATTATTTATAATAAAATTAACAACAAAATAGTTATTTTAATGATATTATGATACTGTAGTCACAAGTCGCACTAACCTATGGGATGAGTTAATTGGCAAAATAATTTAATATAAATGATATCTATCACAGTGATACTAAGTACGATTTATTAATGTAACACTCGTTTGTAATCTGCCTTATCTGCATTCGCCAATCGTAGGAACTATGTACGCTCACTTTGATATCTGCATATCTTTGTAAATGATAATATATCTTAAATATACACTTAACGTGAAATGAATGAAGCCCTTATTTATCATGGATTTTAACGATTCAACTGTAACTTTAAGTGTGATGAAGATATATTTATCAACATTAAAAACGGTTAATCAACTCTATTTACTAACATAAGGGCATCTAGTGTCCCTAATTGACATACCTTTTACCACCATTTCATTATTTAGTTACTTATTACCTTCCTGCTACATAGTACATCATTAATAGTACCTGTCTATAGAAATACTTGGTAGTATTATAATAAAAGTGGCATCAAAATGCGTTTGAAATATTTGTGGCAAAATTCTTATTCGATAAAACGTTGGAAGCTTGCCGCTGTTTATATTACCAATGAAATTACATTAACTTTTATTTTAAATTATCATTATTATTATTATCATGCCGTAGGTATATATTTAGATTTATTTCTTGCCAATATTCATATAATTAAATATAAAGTATATTTGTAATATCATAGTCGAAATAAAAATCCGGTCAACGACAAAAAAAACAATTTTAAACAAACTTTTTGTAACTCCAACATTGTCGTTACACTTTATAATATATTCTTAACAATTTCTTCAACTAACTTACAATTATGGCACCACAATTTTCACTAAGTTACGTTAACTAAATAACTTGGACTAATATGTTTAATTCGGGTCGTAGTGTTGATAGGCGTCTTGAGAGCAGGACGTCAGCGTCTCGGTAGCGACTTGGAGCTTTTTGCTGGCGTTCTTGCGGAGGTGGTTCAGTTTCCGGTACGCGTGGACGATCAGGTCCTTGTAGGACTTCCTGGCATGCTCGATGTCATCGCGGACTCGGTGAATCTCGTTCAGAGCGAGGCGCCTCCACCGCACCACCCGCGACATTGTCTGCAATAAGGTAATGCGTTAATAATAATAAACATAATCAGCCTGTATTCATACACTGTTGAATATAAACACCATTGTGATGTAGGGTTCACCAGAGGTCGTACAAGTTAATGTGCTTTGGTGCGTCGATGGTAAAGTTTTACGAAGGTTTCTTCATCACCCATCCTCATCACCACTAAGGCACATTGCCACAAGTAATATCTTTAACAACGAATCTTATATACGAGCACATCACCATTTCGCGTCCTATTGTTGGGCACGGGATTCCTCTCGGATTGATAAGGGTTCAGGCCACAGTCTACCGAGTGCGGGCATACCTTGCATGCCTCAGGTATGTTTATGGAGAATTCCAAGGTGCTCCGGTTTCCTCATGATGTGTTTGTGATAATTAAGCTAATTGTGATGATAATGCATTTTAAAGTGGAAACTAATATTCTTACTTCGCACGGTACGCCACAAGTCCTGATGGTTCTATCGCATTTCTTGATATACTCCTCGCTCTGTGAAATGATAATAACAATAATAATGATACGAACAGGTTTTCATATTACAATTACTTGGTACAGAAGCATTTTTGGACCATACCATTAGGTATTTCCAAGAATTTCTCAAGAGAGAGACAGAGGGAGAGAGAGGAGAAATAAAAGAAACCGCCTTTTAGTATTCCCGTTAATTACATTAATGGTTCCAACACGTGCACTATATGTGCAAGGATCTTTAAAGCCAATACTGAATTTTTCATTCATATTTGTATGCTTCAAACATCTTCAGCGGACGTAAAGACGCCGTAGCCAGAATCGTCATCATCATTCTGAGTGAGAATCGAACGTTCAACAACGTCACTGCACCAACGGGCCGCTTATTTTAGAAGGTCCAGCTCATAAAAGGAGCCCGGAACGCCTATCTGAAGGGTGATGGTTCAACTGACCTTGTTGAGATGCATTCGGAACACGATCATGTGGCCCAGCAGGAACTTGTGATGGTTCTCCGTGCTGAAGGTGGCCGCTTTGTGCGCGTCCGACTGGATCCTATGCAGCTTCGTCTCGAACGCACTGCGACATTCGCCCTGCAATCAAGAATGATTACGATAAAATTCGCTTACAGAGAAAATGCATACTAAAAAAACGAATCACAGAATATAATCCAAAGGACTAAAGAAAATTATTTGACAGACAAACAGAAGTACAGAAATCAATATTCTGATATAGATACATATTGCAACCCTATTCATTTCCCACCGCTGGGCTCAGTTCACGCAATCGCGCGAAGCCTGAGGACTTCAATACTATGACCACAGCTCCAGTGTCGATTAGTATAGATTTTTTATTGTTTATCTCAAAATACACATGCGATTTG
>DWEM01001698.1:0-13644 GCA_018245935.1 Agara belti belti
CCCCTTAGTGATAAGGGTTGTCCACCCTTAACATTGTTTGTTAGGCGGTACGAAGTTCGCGGGGTCAGCTAGTATGATATAAAATGGTCCATACCGAAATGTTTATTAAAAGTATATGTAATCTCTTTACCGTTTCTGTCGGAGAAAATAGGAACGAAAGATAAATATTTATGTAGTGATATTACTTTTTAGTGACTGTTAAGTGTGGAAACAGTGCCTTTAAAATGAGTGCTGACGTCAAGTCACGCTACACCACCCCGTGTATGTTCCAATTCCCATACAGTTAGGATCTGTGCTATTTACAGAGCGGTAGATTATTGTTACATGTTAATACGAGTACATGCCCCCTATATTTGTTTTGTTTCACAAATATTAGACCGCGATGTAGTAATTTAATAATTCTGTAACTGTTTAGTACATTACGTAATATAAATCGTAAAATAAAACATAATTTGCATTTGCATTTTTGCCTGCGGCTTTGCCCGCGCAGTTGATGAATGTCCAAAAACCAATAGATGCATTAATTTTTTTCTAAACCAAAAGCGTCATTCGAAATTTTTATGTCACTTCCAAACCAACGAATTTTAATACAGTCTTTGAACTCCAAAGTTTATCCCCTTCACAATCATGTGAACAAAAAACCGGACGATATCTCAGTATGTGGCGTAGTGAGGATCTGACAAATAAATCGGTCATAATGAATGGCGTCCCGTGGCTATATAATGATATGTCTAATAAAAATATTCAACGGAATTCTTTTTGGCCTTCTCACTGCATTGAAATTCAAGACTATTTTTGTGCTGTCCCAATCTGACGTGTCGGTCCATTTGCTTCCTTTAAACGGTCCTTGAATTACCATCAATCAACAGTTTGTGGTTCAGACCGAGAATAATCGGTGGCCTGTTTGTTCAAATTACCTCAACTGCAGCTACTTAAAGCAAGATATCTGGTTACTGTTGCATGTTCTATTTGTTTTCAAAGATAACTAGTAGTAACAAATGTTAAAAATACATTTTTATCTTTATCAGTCTTTCTCAAATAGTTACGCTGTCAAATCATATCTCTGCTTAAGATCGTTGTTTACATTAGGTCAAAGATGTTAAGCGTTTTATCAAATAAAGTTTCAAAGGAACTGCGTGTTATTACAAAAAATTATTTCACTAAAAAACTTGGACAATAGCTGAAGAAAGAGTTATCAAATGCTACGTTGTTTCAGGGTAAAGTTTGCATCCATCAACCGGTCAAAGGTTAACAACTTAAAATATCTATAACGACGTAGTCTAAAATGTAAACGTAACAATGAAAATTGAATTTTATATAAATATACAGTTCTTTAAAAGGTAAGAAGTTGTTTATGCTTGCAAAAGAGAATCTTTTGAGACAACTACGGCTGCTTTGTTTCTACGACAGGAAATTTCCATGTCATTAAATTCTTTTACAGTCCTTTCAAGTGTACCTATCTTTAAAGCAATTGCTTTTTAAAATTACACAATAATATTTCACAGTTCAAGGCATATATAATATATTCTTATGGCAAATTTTAAATGGAATTACGAGCATACGTGGTTTGGTAGTACTATAAAACTACGAATACCAAAAAACAGTCCAAGATGTACTGGAATTAGTTTGATCTTATAAACTTATGGTCACATGAAAAAATCTTAAATATTCTAATAAAATATACATAGGTCTATTAAGTATTGTATTTCATATATGTATTTATTTCTTCAATAATAACATCACTTTAAAATCCTCTTTATTATCCCTAGAGCCCGGACGTGAGTGTAATGCTATTAAATTGTCAACATAACTTTGAGTGATTGTATAACTTTGATAATTACAATTAAAATAATAGATTATTTGGCTAAATCTATGATTCTCTGTAGATTACCGCGCCCTTCATGAAGCATGAAACTACAGTTATATTTTATATTTATAGCCCGAACACTCAATCCAAATGGAAGTTTCATAATTAGACCTAGTCGTTGCATAATATATGAAGATGTTATATTTTTTGGTGTACGTCAAGCTTAAGCACGTCAACGTTGTTTAAGAATGATTCTGACCTTGAACTCTGCCTTTTCACAAGACAAGTAACATTATATTATATGTCAATACGGATTACTTACGCCTTGTATTTGTTTACTTTTTGGGATAATATGTTACGAGTTCTGTTACGAGTTCTTATTTACTCCTCTACGTTCATAAAAGAATGATATCATGTCACACTTAGCTGAGCACGGGAGCATAACTATAAATTAAATACAACCCAATGTCAGGGCCCAATTACTGGTGAGTTATTATCCCGACGTACGTGTCATAGCAAGACAGCTTATGAGAGGAAAATGCGACGGCGCCGTGAACCCTCGTAAGTCATTGTTAATTATTTACCGTGCAGCGTACCCGATGGGTCGAGAGCTAATAATTTTGTGTTTTGGGATATTAAGGCGGCGAGTTGGCAATGAACTTGAGAGTAGGCCGGAGGTGTGTCTTACAGGCTGCAAGCGCCCAAGGCCGATCCACCGCATAGCATTGTATTACCCACATCGATTTATCGAGCGGCGCGCGCCGACCTCTCCATTGCCCGCCGCACCCCTCTGCCTCTTTTCCCACCTATAAGTCGCCTTATTTGGCGACTTTTATCTGCCGTTTTCTCTCCGCGCCTAATGTAAGTCGCGCTACCTACATAAGGTATATTAAAGATTGCGGTGTGATAAGCGACGGAGAAAGGTAAACCGAGCAAGTACAGCGCAATACACGTATTTTGCCGATTTTATTGTATTGAAATTATTTTACGGACATCTACAAAAATCTACATTTAGATATGAATATTAAATATATGTTATAAATTAATATGTTTTTGTAGTTTTTGCATCCAAGATTTTGTTCTGTACTGAGGTTTGAAAATTGTTGTATGATTGACAAAATAGGTTGTTCAAATTTTATTCTATGAGACGAGGGGCATTTACGCTTCATCTCCCGTTTTGAATACGACGAACATCTGTTGTTTACCCGTCGCGCGCTATGTGTCTATCTAATGTCTGCTTTGTGCTGGTGTTAGTATTGCAAGTAAAGCGTGTTTTGTGCACGTATTCAATGAATACACATAGTCGTGTGTTTCTGTATAGTGTGAGTTTTAATAGTTGAAATTTAAAGGCATTATACAACATAAGTTTGCGTCGACAGTATATTTCGTAAGTTACCCGGACAGAAGGCAGGGTTCCGTTGGGCCCGGACTTCGTTAGACGACGCGATAGTCTGCATACAGAGTAACCTTAAGTTAATTTACAGCGAAGACTGCTCCCGAGGGACGCAGCCGCTGATCTTGCCAAACGGTGCTTTGATATGCTTTACTATTCCTCACATGGTCTGAATTTATATATCCTTATGTACATTCAAGTTGTCTTGTGGTGCTTTTATAACTTATATATTCGTAATTACTTTGAACAAAATGTGACGTGTCTCCGTCGTTTAGAGCTCAAACGTGTGTCGGATTATTTGATTTATACCGATACATTGTCACGCAAACAATCAAACGGGCATAGCGTGGTAGAATTATTGCATAATTTATATGTATCTTTGGTTCCATTTTCTAATAATATTTGGATTGTTTAACAAAAGCATTGCGAAACCGTAAAATAAAACCGGAATTAATAAATTGTTTTTCAATAAAAATAATGATGCTAAAGTTTTCCTTAGTTAAAAATAGTAGTTGTTTAAAACTGTTAGAGGTATAAAATTATAAATAACACTTTAAATATCGTGACTTAAACCATATCAATATATATTTTGCAATCTTCCATATATTCGACGATAATCGTAATACTTTAAAAATGAATAACGGTTTATGGTGATTGATGTCTTTATGTAACAAAATTCCTAATTCCTTTTAACAGCAAAATTCTGGGACAGGCTCGTCTTGATAAATGTACACCTCCCCTACCTTACCACTGTACAGATTTCAGATCACGTCTTTGTGAATGGTGATAATTTTTCTTTTACTTCTGCCCTGGTAGCCTAAGGTTCTTTCTGATTGCCTCTTTTTAATGGCATTACGTGCCCGAACGTATAAAAAAAATCATAGATCCATTAAAGTCTAGTGCTTGGAAATGCATACTTACATAAATGTTACAATTGGTGGTAATATTGGTTACTTATATAAAATATAATATGATAATATGGGTAATATTGGTTGAAGTCTCGTGGCTAACGTAATTGGCGTATCTTCTTATACCACAAAAAGACAATGTTGATGCTTCAAAACGATTTCGGTTTCGACGGCCTCAAATCACCTCAAGTGTTTTGGTGCGTACGAATATACATATATTATATGTCCGACTTTAATGTTTCGTATTTTATATGCCGCCAAACAACATGGACGTCGGTAGATACAAAAATTGTACTTAACATTATCTTTAACATATACTTTCTAATGTTATGTGGAACTGGTGTTCACAAACCCAGTGCGGTTTGCGAGCAAGTGGAAGTTTACAGTTCTAGTGAAGTTTGGAAAGCGTCGTTTTATTGCAATTGTTTGACATGAGCAAATTTCTACTGTACCGTGGGTGTCGTTAAAAATATTTAGTTAACTGAAAATTAAACACTTGCAAACGATTTCTAATTAAATACGAGCTGGTTTTTGGGAACGTGCCAACATTTATTTCCACATGTCGTAAGTCCCAAACCCGAAAACAATGTTATTTGTCCCCCGTGAGCGATTGGTGTGCCCGATGAAATAATGATTACCTTCGATCAGACCGGGCTCCGGGTAGGTCCGACCTCAGCGGGACGCGCATATTGATAACTCATGATCGGCTATCCGTTGAATGTCATGCTCGATTGATTATAATACCACATATGGATTGTAGTTGTTCCTACAATCCGTACATCTAGGTTTAGTATGGGAAAAAATTGTTATTTTCATTTATTAGGGCAACCTTTCAACATAAGACAACACGATTCTTCGGATCGCCAGGGTTGTTCTATGACAAATGAAGATTCTATGTAATAAAAATGTTGTGGGTTTTTACATTAAATTTAAAAGTACAATTTTCAACTAATAGGTGTATGTATATAGACCTTCAGAGATTACAAATCGGTCACTCGTGAATATTTCTACATCGTATAGAACTGTAAAAGATATACTTGACGGCTGTTACATAACGATAACCGCTAAAACTGATTGCATCAGATGTCCCCCGTATCGAGGAAACGTTCTTGAAAATACTAACTAGCGTGCCACTTAGTCGAGGGCCAACTTAACTCAGCGTAACTTACCTTGACATACGAGTATGTATAATTAAAAAGTAATAACATCCACACTTTATCGACCCCCGCTTTGCAGGCATTGCGTTTTCTCATCACTGTCGCACTGTGCAATTCAGCATTCAATCTAACAATTCCAAGTCTATTATGATATGTATTGCCATGTACGAGGACAAAGACGAAACGTGTTTAAATATGTAGTATAAAAGTATAAGTAATATATATAAAAAAGTGTTTATATAAACAGGAAATCGTCCGAAATATATGTATATATACTCGTATATATACTCGTATATATACATATAATAAACAGGAAACATTGAAATTATTGATAAATATAACAAAATACTTGAAAATATATTTGAAATATTCCGTTAACATAAGTTGTGTGTTTAAGCGATGTTAATTTCAAGTTATGCATGAATGGCCCTGAGTTTAACTTTCAGTCACATTAAAACATAACTAAGCAAAGTAGGGTGAAACTTAATGACGTTGTGATTAATAATTCGTGCCCTCTCGCGGTCGATACGTCTGGTGTAGTTTAGTGAAATGTTAAGATTCGTGTGATTAGCCGAGAACAACCGAAAACCCTACTTTATATTGTCTTAGGTACTTAAATAATCACAGCTCTAACATTACTAACTAAAAAGATTTCGTATATTTTAATTGTATACAATTTTTTTTCTTATCAATCACTAGTGTTCCGTTAACATTAGCTATCAAAGTTATCTGCTATTCTAGTTGAACAACTGCTATTCAAGTTATATTAAATCTAATCAATATTAATCTAGTATCTCTTAGGTGTTATACTGCTTTTTTTTTCTTTTTCATTGTTATTCTCACTTCCCACTCTAATTAAGAATTTCAAAGGTATCCAAAATGGTTCTATAAAATCTTATATGTAACATGTTTAGGCTCAACTCTGTTGCTTTCTTTGTAGGTCTATGACATATAATTTTGATAGACCTTCAGAGAAAGCAAGTTCAATTAATAAGTTAAGTAACTATGCTCGCGTCTCACTGCAGATCAGAAAAAATATAATAATAATATAATATAATATTTTTGGAAATTGGAAATTATTTGTTTGCGTGTTTTTAGTTCTCACCTTGACGATATATCGAAAGCAGTGGAAAAGTACAAATAAAAAGTACGACAGAGTTAATGACTAGTGAACATGTAAAATTCCTTAGAAGCAAATAATTGAAATAATAAATTAATAATAGAATAATGTAACAACAATAAGTTACGGTAAAATAAAAATTCCATTCCAAATTAATGGAAACCACATTGTTTGCATATTTTTTGTATTAATACGAGTATGCCGCACAGAAATTGCAACCGAACATAAGCCCATACAGCTATGAATGTGATCAAAATGAGTTCATTTAATCGGTTAACGCGTTTTATATGTGTATCGTGTGTAGGTACTATATTTCTCCGTCTAACGACAATGTTATTGTTTTGGATTTTCAATAATACGCATATTTCGACTTCTATAATCAACACTTTTTGATCATCATTTTTGTTTACATGTTGCGAAGACATACATAGATATATAATTTAGTTTCACAGGTTTTTCAATACTTGTCTTATATACTGGTATTCTTATAAGATCCTTTATTTATCCGTGTTAAGCTACTATGTAATTTACGATGTTTCGCAAAATTAAAAAAAGTCTTGTATAAAACGAATGGACTTATAACTACTAATAACCTAAATTACAGTTTGTTTAAATACGAGTGTAGCGTTGCAAACTGATATTGTCGGACAGTAGTTTTTTAATTCAACCATACATTTATCACAAAACAAAACTTTGGAAAATACCATTAAAGTTCTCAACCTACTCTCCATCCAGCTGTCGGATTGTGATTGCTTCACTGTTTCCACGACTATTACTCTTTCTGTTTAAAGTCAGTTAATGGATCCATCGATTGCACCATCTGTGCAATAGATGGATCCGTTAACTGACTAACATAAGCATGTAGGTACTGTATAAAATGGAGTTTTAAACAATGCGTGTTAAAATCTATAAATGTATTCTCTCTGAAAACATTATTTTTACATTTTCATAATAGTTTGTTTGTGTTATGTTTATTTTAGCTGAGGATATTAATGTTATCTTTTACGTTGTTACAGGTATCGTTGCCAATGTATAGAGATTCTGTGAACACGGATATGGGTTACAAATATTGATCAATCGTTTTGGTAACGTTCGATTATGCTCCGCATATCTCGTTAATAGACTAGTACATAATAATATTATCAAAATGAATGCCCAAGATAAAATCGTGTTCACCAAAATACTTTTATGCGTTATTGTATCTGGTGTGTGGAGCCGGTCTTGGGCAAACCATCATGACTCGACGACATCTACTACTCAGACAACGCCTACTACTACAAGTCATGTACCAAAGAACTTTCATAATGACCCTCTTATTGTTGAGACCAAGAGCGGGCTTGTGAAGGGTTACGCTAAAACCGTAATGGGACGCGAAGTGCACATCTTTACTGGCATTCCATTCGCTAAGCCTCCTCTGGGACCTCTTAGATTCCGCAAGCCGGTTCCAATTGATCCTTGGCATGGCGTTCTAGAGGCTACTGCTATGCCGAACAGTTGTTATCAAGAGCGATATGAATATTTTCCTGGTTTTGAAGGTGAAGAGATGTGGAATCCGAACACTAACATATCAGAAGACTGCTTATATCTAAATGTGTGGGTTCCGCAACATCTTCGCGTCCGACATCACCAAGACAAACCTTTAGCTGAAAGACCTAAAGTGCCAATATTGGTTTGGATCTACGGAGGTGGGTACATGAGTGGAACGGCGACGCTTGACCTGTACAAGGCAGATATAATGGCCTCGTCGAGTGACGTAATAGTGGCTTCAATGCAGTACAGGGTTGGTGCTTTTGGATTCTTATACTTAAATAAATTTTTCTCGCCTGGAAGCGAAGAAGCACCTGGAAATATGGGCTTGTGGGATCAACAGCTGGCAATTCGCTGGATTAAAGACAATGCTCGAGCATTTGGTGGTGATCCTGATCTCATTACGTTATTTGGAGAGTCGGCAGGTGGTGGTAGTGTGAGCCTTCACATGCTTTCCCCTGAAATGAAGGGCTTATTCAAGAGAGGCATTTTGCAATCTGGAACTTTGAATGCACCATGGAGCTGGATGACAGGAGAAAGAGCTCAAGATATCGGAAAAGTGTTAATAGACGATTGTAATTGTAATAGCAGTCTCCTTGCCGTTGACCCGAGCTTAGTTATGGATTGTATGCGAGGTGTTGACGCTAAAACTATATCTGTACAACAATGGAACTCGTACACTGGCATATTAGGTTTTCCATCCGCACCGACCGTAGACGGCGTATTTCTTCCTAAAGATCCGGATACGATGATGAAGGAAGGCAATTTCCATAACACTGAAGTACTTCTAGGGAGCAACCAGGATGAAGGTACGTATAATAAACCATACTTTTCTGCATATTTCCCACCCACGAGGTCTTCGGCTTAATCACGGAAATATGGCATACTACGGTTAAATATTATCCAAAGTTAAATTGTTGTTAACGTTTCACTGTGAATTGTTTCTTCATGTAAAATAATTCTATTGCAAACAAAGGATGTAGGAAAAGCCTTTAAGACATAATCGTATTGAAAAGTTTGCTCGTGTACGCCGTAGAGATTCAATAAGTATGTTTTATCCCGGTATAGAAAATTTTCCCGTTGGAAATTATAATGTTACAGTCGACTTTTTAAGTAGATACTTAGTATCCTTTTTTTCTTTTAAAACCAATGAAACAAAATGTTGCTTAAAAGTTTTCAAACCGCTACAATGACCTTTACTTCCAGTGCATTTCTATTGTAGATATTTGATTTCAATAAAACGGAGGAAAAATATTGCACACCAATAAAATCATATTATCTTTGAACACACTTTCAAACTATACGGATGCGACGAGTGTACTAACCACAAGGTTACCACAGTTGAAATCTCGGAGCTCCTGCTCGTAATTGCGAGTATACTGACACAAAAATCTCAGAATTACACGTGAGCATATAATGAAAGCGGTAGTCAAGTGTGTTGGAGAGGAGTGTGCGTTGAATGTATGTTTCTTCGATATAAAAAACATCCGAGCTACATCATTAAAATGTATTTAGTTAACTAACCAGGTATCGTGAGTTATTATTATAACATCACGCCAGGTCCCTAACGGGGTAGGCAAAAAGCACCTAGTGCCAAATATCTCTATCCTTACAAACCTGACGTGTTTCTCTTACATTCATCGCTGTTAATACATACACGCCGACTTCAGTCACTCTTCGCTCCCCCACTAGCCAGGTCGAAGCACGAATATAGCGGCATTTAATGTCAATAAAACGCTGACCACTAATTTTATCGTTATATTACACGATGAGTATGTGTCTTTGGAGGTACAGAAATGGACTTAACCATATTTAGTTGGCCAATCTGCAATGAATCTCGTGCCTTCCGACTTGAGTAGAATTATGTGTTGCATATTTTATGTTAAGGTACAAATAATGAACGCATCGAAATCAAGTCCAATTCAGTTATAAACTTTACTAAGCGCATTAATAGATGTGAGTATAATTTCTTAACAGTTTTGATTAGTCATACTACGAGCGGATCATCGTATTTCGTTTTCAATCCTCGGTGTTAGTCTATCAATATCGGGCACAGAGTTCGAGGTCGTCTCGGAGCTTCCACAACTGCCGCCGGGGGCGCCGCGCCTGCGCAAATCTATGTAGACACAACAATACCACGCCGTGGATTTTTAGTCGTACTACCAGGTACTACAGACTCGCCCACGTAACTAGGCGTCCCCCCTTTCCCATCCCCCCGTATCTGTTGCTACGCACCTCACCCCAGACGAACCCAGCATGCCGGGCGGGATAAGAGCGACATCAAACACGACTTACTTTAAACTTTTTATTTGTTTTGAAATATATGTCTTTTTATTTTTCCTACTATTTGTTTTGCTCTACTAGAAAAGTCTGCAACAACGTAGAGGAGAATATTGTAGTAATATAGTAATATTAAATGCGTCCCCAGGTTTTTAGGTGTACCGAAGATATAATCATACAACTAAATAGGACTAATATTGCATATAACACATAGGTCTTTTGGCACCTGTTACATACTTAATGTAGAAATATGACTTACCGTCCCAAGAGAGAGTCCAAAATATTGTTAAATAGCATTTTCTAGTAGCGTTCAGTTGTCGGTCTAATATAAAGTATCGAAATGCGAAGACGTAGTGCCATTACTGTGAGTGGTACACGTGAAGGTGTGGATGCTACGGTATCGATCGACTGATCGCATGCACCGGGTGTCCGTGGCATCCGGTCTCTGTTCGTTCCTATCTATCATTTTTAACATTGATAACTTCCGTCAGCTGTTGGACCGGAGGCGAGTATTGTTCTATCGCCTAATCAAATCTGATTGTTATGGTGTGAACACTTAGTGCATACCGAAAATTGACGAACCTCACATATAGTTTATAGGTCTCTAGTTTCAATCTGTAACTTCTACAAGTAGTTTAGATAATTTGACTTATGTGCATACAACATAAATAGGTTGATAATTAAACACAAATTAATGTATGTACACGTACAGAAAGTGTTGCATAATGAATGTGCTTATATGCGACCTTGGCCTTGAATAGAGCGGTGGTAACTTCCATAGCACAGAGAAACCCGATTTTGTCATGGCCGCTACGTGCCTCGTTAACGCGTATAACGGAATTACGCTAAGTTTGATTTCAATTAAAATTGGATAACTAATTTCGAACTTTATATGTATGTTATATAATTCATCGAATGTTTATCTAAATATTCTCCCTATCACGTTCGAGGCGGCAAGCGGCAAACGGTTTTCTGGCTACGAATATAAAATCGTAATATTTCATAATAGAAGTTAATACTAATTAAGTAAGAAAATCAATCAAGAATTACGGAATAGCAAAAGTTAGACGTAGACATTTTCAAAATCTCTGAATGACGTCTTGCAATAAATAAATAAAAACATTGTGTCTAATTTTTTTCTGTTCACATATTCGTTTTTTTCCTTTCAGGAACATATTTCTTGCTGTACGATTTCCTTGATTACTTCGAAAAAGATGGGCCTAGCTTTTTGCAACGAGACAAGTTTTTGGAGATTGTGGATACGATTTTCAAGGATTTCTCCAAAATCAAAAGGGAGGCTATTGTATTTCAGGTAAGTAATAATATGTATATCATTATAATTTCAAAGCTTTCGTTTCGTAAATTGTATTGAACACTGCACTTAAACCTTTAGATGTGTTTTCTTTTAAGTTATAATCAATCCCATCTTTATTTCCTATAAACATAGTGTTTAGTAGGTAAAGCATTTCTCATAATAATTAAGGTGAGGTCTTAGTTTCTTTGCTTTTTCTTTACGAACTGTGAGAATAATTAAACAAACGCTCTGAAGTGGTCCACTGCGGAGGGACGGCCGCCTCACCTTGTTGTATTGCTTATTTCACTTTTGCAGATGCGAAAATTTTCGTGGCTACTTAATGCGCAGGTTTTTTAATACTCATCAGTCCTTTTAATTTTAGTATACCGACTGGGAAGAGATCACCGACGGGTACCTCAACCAGAAGATGATTGCTGACGTGGTGGGCGACTACTTCTTCGTGTGCCCAACTAATTACTTTGCTGAAGTGTTGGCGGACGCGGGTGTGAACGTGTACTACTACTATTTTACACACGTAAGTATACTTTCACTGTACTCATATTTTTACGAAAAAAAAACAACTGTGTTACAAAAACACACAATGTGTTATACATTTTCGCGGACGGAGTCCCAGATTTAATTGCCTGGTAAACCTAATAAGGGTTTGGAACGTCTTAAGGAACATTCAAGACTTCTATGTACCCAAAAAAATCTCAATGGCAAACAAATGTATTAAAATCATGTTTAGTCTACAGGTTTTTGTTGAATTTATAATTACATACGTTACAAGTTATTCCCGTTTTGTAGGTATATCTTTATAAATAGTATAATTTTCATAGAAACGGAGTAAAACTTAGCTCTATATATAATAACAAAGAAGAATAAATAAATAAAAATAAATGAATAAAATACTTTTCCATAGAGAAATCAATCGGGAGAGCTTTGAGCAAAATACCTGGTTGGTGAGCGGGTTATTGTGTTAGTTTATATCCTATCCTAACCTAACTTATTGCTTTATTGATATCATAATTCCAACCATAAAAGCTTATAAAAGTTCACAGTAATACATTTGTTAAACATTACACGATATGCGAACAAAAACTTAAGGAAAAAGTCTGAGGCCGCAAACGGGTTGGGACCTGTTAATTTGGCTAATGAAGCGAATGAGACAACCTGCTCCCGGGTTATTTGCTTCATCATTAAAGTCTAAATATTAATGATTCTATAAAAGTCATTTAATATTTCCAATTTTTTAACCATTAAGAAAATAATAATTTTATAGTGTGTGTTTATTTATTTATTGGATAGAAATAAAAACAACACGTACACAATTTATACAACTATTATTATTTGTAGAAATCAAAATAGCTTTTTCTTCACGAAGTTATTATCAACAAACCGACGAAGACTTACCAATAGGTGCACAAAATGTAGGAATGATAATAATTTTAATTTGTTTGGAAAACCTACAACTAATTTATATGACGGTAATTTCGGGATGACTATTAAATGAAGACTTAACAACGTTAACAACTGTTTATTATTTTGTTTTGGTATTCTTTTCGTAAGGCACCCTCGTTATCCGATGTGACATGGCTATCAGAAGCGATGGGAGTTACCCGACACCGATGTTAATTAGCCGACTCTTTCACATGTAACTACCTATTGTCCTTCACTAGCTGTGTACTGCCAATATTGGAACCGATATTGAATATCGTTTACATTACCTACGTGTGGAATAATACTACAATCTTATACATACTTCCATTTTTCAAATATCGGCAAGTAGAGTAAGCAAGGAATAAATAGTGATGTCCTAGTTGTTTCGATTTCAATCTATCACTTTGGGGTCTGGGATTCAGATCCCGGTACCCACTTCCGAATGATGTGCGTTGTTTAATATTCAATCTCACTCTAACTCACAATAAGGTTCTACATAATGTTATCTAAAATATAACTTACATATTATGACCCACACCAGAGATACTGTGACTCTTACTGACCTACATATTGTAGTCGACTATTTTTTGATTCCCTGCTATTTCTACTCTGTGACTGTTTGGTAACACTAGACAGAACTAGGCAACAGTGTTGTACATATTTCTGGGTTACAAAACATGAGTGGATTCTCTTCGCAGGGTATGTGAATAGCAGTGTT
>DWEM01001699.1:0-13643 GCA_018245935.1 Agara belti belti
AGTAATTGGTTCATATTGGTTCATTGCGACTATTATTTGCTTTTGAAATATTTGCCAAATTGTTTGTTCACTCACCGCGCTAATTTTAATAAGACGATTTTGATAAAATTTGATTTGGTGATAACTTATATAAGGATCGAGATATATGAAATTTTTATTGGCAGGAAAATCTCTGTTTTCGTCGAGAGCGCTTGCGACTCCGCCTTACCGACCAGTTTACTAATGTAATAACTCCACAACTTATTAAACACGGCGGTTTTTCCATTTCTCCTCGTACCGCTATCGCGACAATCAATTTCCTCCGCCGCGGCTTGTACCGGCAACCAGAGCGGCCTCATCGCACCGACTCGTGTTAGTTGAGCACATTTTAAGTATTTTGTTCGTTCGCCTGTTTCCTCTGTGACGCTCTTTACTACGAATATACTTATGAGTTTTTTTTAATAAACGTCATAAAATACGTCAGTATGTTGGAGCCTCTCAACGGTAAAAGTGGAGGGTTTTATTAAATAACTAGCTTTTGTGGGCGACTTCGTCCGTGTGAAATAGTGACTTTGGGCAGAATTTTAAATTCCTAGAATACTTTTATTAAGACACTAATCCACGCGGACGAAGTCGCAGGCAAAGCTAGTATAGCCTATATTGATCAGCAACAATGTAGTATTCAAATGGTTGAAGAATTTTTGAAATCGGTCCGTTCGTTTTTTCACATACCAATCTTTCCTCTTTATAATATTAGTTTGATATGATGAAACTGTGAAAAAAGTCGTGCTGAAAATAATTTTAAAGATAAACAACAGTTATGATAACGGGCAGGTACAGCGTCCGAGATAAGTTGTGAGAACATAGTGATCATTAGGTTATCATCATCAGGTACCAATGAGCAGAAGCTCAGAACACAGTCATTTGTTTGCAGCGAGCTCATCTCTGATAAGATAACAGTGTCGTGTCGCGTCGCGGCGCGCGAATATCTGCACGCAACAATACAAATTCGCAGCTATTATTTAAAAAATAATAATAGCAGAATAAATTTGGTTTTATTATCTTAACCTCATTAGTGATTCGTCTTTATGTAAATCCCAATAGATTTGCGAGTGGATTCTGAGACAAACAAAAATTGATGCAAATAAAAAGCACTTACTACAATTTTACGGCCAATAATCTCCATCCAGCGGTCGTACCTTCGAATGTCTGTTTCCGGAACTTTCAATGTATGTACCGGCAACCGGCAAACGACACCACCGATTCAATGTTCAGTAATGAAATCCAATAAGTTATAAGAATTCGTCAAACCCTACATTCATACTCTAATTGACTTAACACTTATTTGTACAGTTAATAGAAATTCCGTTATATTTATTCCTGAGACAATGTAGCTTAGAAAATGATTTAATTCCGCTTTGTTTACCGAGCGCGGCTCGTCGGCGTCGGGATACCGCGCGGTTCGATCGCGGAATAAACGTATGGCACCGTTTGCAAATGTTCAAATGAGTTCAGTTTAATTGATAAAAAATAGCACCTTGTATACAAATACCGCAACTCGTGTTAAAATCGGTTTCGCGACGTGTGCGCCGCGCGCGAGTCGCCGCTCCGTACTCCCGCGGCGCGCTGCCGGCCGCACCGCCGCTGCACGGGACATGTGGGAAAGTGGACGGCGGCGCACTAGACGGAGCCAGGCGAAGGTCAAGTTCACAATTCAGACCATTTAAACCCTTCATTGAATCACTTTTAGCGCATGACGTTCTAGATCACTCGAGGTGTAATGACTTATGACCGTACGAGTTATGTGAAAAAAATTGTCTTTTGAATTTTATTGAGAACTAGCTGTCATACCCGCATAGATTTCGATCGAGTGGGAATATCGGGTTAAAAAATATTCTATGATCAATCCCAGAATTCAAACTATCCCCATACGTAGTATAGTTCCCCATAGTTCGACCGTGAAACCGTAAAAGGTAGATGGACGGACAGTCACTTTCGCATTTATAATATTAGTGAAAAAGTTGAAATATGACGAGAATGATTGATCAAATCTGAGCTTTATGCATTAAGTTTATTTGATTTTAGGATAATAATAGTTTAGTTCACAACCATACGACGGATTTTGGACGTTTTCATGCCTTTATTCAAGCCATTTCAATCGTACATAATTGGTGAGAAAAAAACAGTCTCCAAATAAAGCGCCCTACACACGTTGTGGCCGCAGGTCGCTACAATATGACATAACACATTTTATATGAAGCAATTTAATCTTAGTACCGCAACGATATAAACATATTACACCACATACGAAGAATTTTATACTAGAATTAAATTAAAAAGTAATTAATATTACACAACTTTAAGTTGCAGCTGGAAAATATGTTTAATTTTATTATGGAAATAGTTTCGCAACAACGCATTACGCGTGCCTTCCTCACGCGCACGGCTACCGGGATTACACATGTATAGTACATACACGGAACTAAATAACAATCCGCCTAATATATTGAATCCAAACTGAGCGATACGTAAACGTATTAAAATCATATTACCAACTTTAAAACAGTCAACCTCGAGAATAAATCTATATTGCCGTTCAGCATAAACACGACACAGCATCCGCAGCACACGATCCGCATCTTCCTGTCGCTATCCCTTTCACCCCTGCCCCGGTGCTACGCGTGAGAGCGGGGCGGAACGCGCACGCATCGCGCAAGTCCTTTAAAATAGAAAGGGCAGAAGGAGCGATCGCTCGGCCTACAATCGATAACACTCAGCAGAGGGATGAACGCCGGGTACAAATAAATACGGCAATAAAATTATAATTACCAACCGACGAGCCCCACCGAGCTCTCGGCCGCCTTCCTCCAGAACGAGAACACGAGCCTGTGTTAATATCACTGTAATACAATAATGTATTAATTAAAAGCCGTTTAATTAATTAATACTCGTTGCAGTAATTGAACGTCAAGGTTTAAAAAATAAAATTCTCATTGAAAGTTAAAAGCGCAAATGCTTTTATTTACGCACTATATAATACCCGTAACGGTAATATGTTGCAATATATTGCTACGTTTAATGCACTAATTTTTATCCGAGGTCAATTTAATTGGTCGGTGGTTCTTTGTTAGATACCGCCGCTCGATTAATACAATTAAGAAACATATTGACAAGGTGTTTCGGTACGGACTTCTAGTCATATATCTGTTTTGATAGGTCAAGTCGATTGCCCTTCTTCTTCTCCTTTACCCGATACCAGTGATAATCCGTACCAGGTTTGGTTCGGACGCATTTCTTCAAAATTATAATAGTAAATAATTTTAATTCAAAATAAAACGAAAACTAGATATGGTTGCAGCTATTAATTTTAGAATTATTCATCAAACACACTTAATTTTAATAAATCACAATCTATGGTCAAGATAAGGTCAATTGTCAAATAAATAAATAAATAAATAAATTGTCTATGCAATGAATATCGGAATGAATCGAAAGTAAACACAAGCAGAGCCGTGTCGCTCGAGTTATTTGAATAAAACTTGTCACGAGAACATTTCGCCAACAAAAACTGGAACTACCTTTACACCCTCGGCGCGTGGAGTCTATTATTATCTCAAAAGCAGTCGACAGTTCATTGAAACCTCACGCCGCCGCCATCGCGCGATGATGTAACAGATAACAAACAATTAGCTATTAATATCGCTTTTTGCCACTTTCCGGACACTTGGTAATTTCTCTTCTCACCGTCGAATATATTCTTTTGTCACGGAAGCCAATGTCGCGAACGAATTCCCACTTTAAAAGATTGAAGCAAAATGATTTAAATTTTTATTACAACAATAAATCGCGACCTAATTTGATAATTGCGTTCAAAAAATTAATGCAATATTTTAAAAAAACCTTTTAATTAACTCTTTAGTAAAGAAGATCATATCAAATTTTTAAGTATTTTCTCGGGCAATTAGTGTCAAGGATGATAATCCAACTTATGAAATAAGTATAAGTAAGTCAATATTGAATTACCGTGAATTAGCAAAACGAGTAGACCGCACTGCAAGAATCGAGAGTACTTCATTACACAGTACCAGAGAGAGCATAATACGAACAAGCCGTAGCGCTGGGGAACTTCGGGTGTATGAGGTTCCTTTAGATTTGACAAATCCCCTTAACTGCATCCAATAACTTCCCTCGTTGTTTTCAATACCTACACGATGTGAATGTTGAACTTGAAGGATGAGAGGACGGTGTAAAGATTCCGATGACATCGAATGTTTGCTACGGCAGATGCTACGCACGACACAATCGTATACGTACTGTATTTGCCAAGTACGAATACTGTATTTCTGTGAAATCGCACACTGAAAACTGAAAATATAAAGCGAGGCGACTGAATTCATTCACATCATTTTCTGTTACAGGCGTTAAAATTTAAATAAATAAATCACCGAATGAATCACTGCGTGCGTAAATAAATATTACTTCGCCCAGTTGTTATTACGTTTTGTTAAAAAGTTTCAAGTATCGGTTACTTTGAACTAGTTCCAAGAACATGTTCGAGTACAACTGAAGGGCTCGAGGCTCGACGGTCGCGTGGGAACTATTCGGGGGCAGCCTCTCATCGACGGAGGGATTCATGTTTAACTAAACGCTGTTAGTAACCATTAGAAGTGGGTATCGTATCTTAATGTTACTGAAGTGTCGTCGTTATATAATAAAAATAATAGTTTTACATCCATTTGTAACTTTTTATCAATTTACTAACTCATATTGTACCATGCAATATTTACAAATATTTTATAATGGAAACGAGTTATTTTATCACAATTACAACTAAAGTATTCTACATATATTCTTAAAACAACAACCTATTTTGCAATCACGAAATAAGTTTCATCCATGTTTGATTTTTATCTACAGCCGAATTACGCAGCTTGTAAAAGGTCGTTGTGTGCATTCGCCCAGTACGCACGACTCGCCGACGTGCCGAGTGGATGTCTCTGTAAGCCGACGTATCATCTAATAACAAACGCTGGGAGCCAATTCGCACGCCAGTATTAATTAATCTTCCGTTAAAGCCGAGAGACGGTGATGTGAGGGATGATATCATTTTTAATTCCATTATTCATTGCTAGCGATGAGCAAGCGTCTTTTTGTGCTAATAAATGTCCCAAACGACCATCTGCGGAGAAAACGAATATTTCTTTGGGAATTAACAAAACAGTAAATCAATTCGCGACGGGATAATGTACATATGTATATCGACCATTATGAGCTGCCCGGTAACCCATATTTTGCCCATAAGAGTCGTTGGGGTTTCTCTTGTGACAGGATCGTTGCAGGTCTATGAACAATCTTCATAATTGCTGATCGTTTCCTTCCATGTTTTTAAAAGATCTGGGGACATGTTCGATTGCTTTTGTTCTTTCCGCGTTAGCATCAGGTATGGCTAGGATTGAAATTCCAAAAGCTCAATTGCAACGAACAGTATAAACAAACCAGAATAGAAGCTGCGTCCGGTTTTTATATTACTCGAATGTACATCGGAGGCGGGGAGCAGCCGCCGCATTGCGGCAGACGGCGGGACTGCGAGCGGCTGCTGCGGAAGACTGGCGCGACACGCCGACCAATATAATGCTAAAAAGCGTGTATTATATAATTGGTAAAAGAAAATTAGAACGGTCCTGAATGTTAGGTAGCTATGAATGGTATAAGGTTATTTTATTTTTAGTTGATGTCTACGTTGGCAGGCGAGTTTCTCCCGATAGTCCCAGAACCGCACTGCGTCAAGTGGGGGATTAATAGTTATATAGCAACTTTAACGCAGTTACTGCAGGTATCGTCCCTGCACGGTACTGCACAAAGACCACAACCGGAGAACGGCAGATAACTACCTAAATATGTATCATTTACTCAACATTTCATAATTTTCCTATCTTAAGTATAATGTGGGTTCACACTCGAACTTATCACTTTTAGCTTCAGTATACTTCTTCTTACTAAGATATAAACCGCAAGGAGATATCGCTGTATAATTATCACACTTAATTTAAAAAATACTCAGCCATAACATAAAGTTCTGGATTCAGATGTCAAGTCTTCGGTGCTCTTTGCCTACAACATTAGGAACACGGCGTTATAGTATAATAGTAACGATAATTGTATATAATTATGACAGTATTTGAGAAATAAAATTAAGATATCCACGCTCCCAGCTATGGCAATATGCACTTAGAACTGGAGAGCGGGAGATGAGTTGTGTTTCCTCCACGCGTGTGCAGCGCGGACGACATGTAAAAAACGACTCGACCGACGTCCAGCCTGACATCCACGGAAACTCAATACGGTGCGGTAATGGCGATATAATGAGGTGTTCCGAGGTGAGCCCTCCTCGAAATAGACCTCTAAACTTAGCCGGGCCACCGCCGACCGCCGTATAGGGTTACCAGATAGCAAGAATTTTCTTAACGTGGCCGGCGTTTCGATCTAATGTCGAGGAAACCGGGGAATACACGATGATACGTGTACGTGTATTGATAACTCTAGAAATCAATAATAACATAAAACACGTGATGGATATTCAGAAAATCGTGAAAATTCTAAAAAGTTAATTCGATACTGTCGGGAAGAAAGAATTATTCGGTCCGGTAACCCTACTCCTAAATACATTCACGTTTTACGGCTGAAACGTTTGATTTATGACGTACGATATCGAATGCTCTAAGAGTTGTTTCCTCGTATTACGTGCGGCAGTAACAATGAAAGGTTCGGATGCACGGCTATTTTCGTGGGCGGTTTTAGTGTGCCGTTACTTAACTTTGTGAAATATTTACATTCTCTCGTATCTTACAAAAATAAATTACTCGATTCTCATGATTTTACCAATATTTTTCTTTTTTATTATTGTGTATGAGCGAGACGAAAGTAATTATTAGTTAAACGTGTCCAATTTACATTACTCGGGGTCAATACAAAAATAATAAACTGAAGTACTAAATTGCCTAATTTCCTAATATTAATTAATTTTGCTGAAATTATTGTCAGTTACAACTTTAAAGCGTAATTATTATTTGAGCACCTGTAACTTTAATCTATACAATAAAATGTGTGCAATATGTAAACCTAATCAACATAATTTCTGCGTACAAAATATCCGTGCGAACGACTAAATCTAAATATTAGACAGTCAATATATGGCAGGTACATACGTTTGTAGTTTAAGACAAATATGTACGTTACATTATATTGTACAATAATATTATATTGTAGTGTTTTTGGTATGTGATCCAAAGGTAAAGGTAACGGTGCACCGGCGGGACGGCGGTTCGCTAAATAATACATTTAAATTCAGAAGTTGCCCGCAGCCGTCTAGACGTGCGTGCTTATGTACTGCAGCGCACAGCAGTGGGAACACCGACTTGATACAATTGAATTACGCAGTGTTATATATTTGTTTTTTCCACTATCTCATGTTTAATAATACGCCGCCGTGTCGTGGGACATCCTGATTTTATTAGACGATGTGAATTACATTTTGTATTTTTAAACCTAGCGCCGGTTATACCTACCTATAACTGCAAATTATCCTCTACAAGCTGCGATCAGGACACCGTGCAAATGGTGTCTTAGTACTTTATTTGTTACTTTCAAACCTTTTACTATTTCATTGCTGGACACGGATGCGCTCTCGTATTGAGCCGGTATAAAGGCTATATCGGCAGACTTGGGCAGACCTTAAAACCTATCACGACGAGGAGAGACCTGTTTCTAATAGTGATATAACATATGGGTCGGCCATAATAACTGGTAATATTTATTGACATAATGTTATACCACTGTAGTATCGACGCTTGCATTAATGTGCGTGCACCGTAAGGCCGGCGCGGCGTCTAGACGGGCGCGGACGGGCCTCCCTGATTGAGCCTTCGCTCGTCGTTCGTTTGTACCCATTGCACGTTTGGCTCTGCCGAGTTACGTGTACCAAATTAACTTCAAATTTCTAATAACGCTGATCAGGAATTAAAGCGTCCTTACTTATTATACGATTTTGGGTTTCAATTTACGGAAATACTTACCGTTTTTTTCGCTGTCGTTTCGAAGTCAATGCAACGTCATCCTGTAACCAAAAACAATAGCGGTATAATTAAATGGCAAAGCTTGAAAGAAAAAAAATGGAATGCATATTTTAGTCAGAACTTACTAACACGGTTATAGTAGCAGTGCGAATACCTAACGTTATTTAAAAGGTCCTTTATTTATTTATCTTTTATTTATCACATATTTTTTACCGAAAAATAACCGTCAACTGCTGCGGGGAGAATCGAGACATGTGGAACTTCTACCGACTAAACCTCCCCTCCCCCTCCCCCCAATGACAATGCAGCGCATGTTGAGGGGCGTTAGGATCTCCTAGGAATTAGGTATTTTTTAAAGCTCAGTAAGTTCGCTCCTTGCGTATCCTACCTAAGCTTTAGATATTATAATAAAGCATGATAAAAAAATTAAAATTGAGTTTCGAAATGGTACTTTTTAACATCAGTTTGCGCTTCACTGCAATATGTACTTACATTCGTAGAATTATGAGGTTTATATCTAAATGCGTCGCACAACCGCGCATGAACATTTAAGGATATCATACAAGAATGTACCCATATATATATGAAGCCGTCGTCGGACCATTCAGACAATCATAACAGACATTAATTTTGGAAAAAAACTGGCAAGTGGCCGCCGTTTTCGTCCATAAAAAAGAACGCAGTGTGAGTTCGCGGTATTTTAGTTCGACGGCCGCCATCTTTGATCTCGGCGCATCCGTGTTGATTGATATCGTGCATCAACATGAAGCTGCGATAGGGTTGCATGATTATATTCAATATTTCAGCTGCCATATAACTAACATTTTTCAGATCTGTTACATCAATTATAATATATCCTTTTTGGGATTCATTTGTAGATTAAATTAATTCACGAAAAAGATTTAAAACTGTGATGACGTAAAATCTCTCCAAATTTTCAACAACACTAAGAAAAAGTTCGTTCTAATTTACTGAAACTGTTAACTTAGCAGAAGTACCTATTAAATGTTAGAAAACTTTTGAAATCCTCAATTGTAAAATGAGTAACAGCCCTGACATCACTTCCACGCTCTCCCGGACGTTATTAGCTCTATAAACGTCAGAAGTTTTAGCTGGAGAATTTTATTTATCGGTTACCGGCACTCGTTTATGGCACACGGCGACGCAGAGATTGCTCTGAAACTCATTCACTCCAATATAAATGAATGATTCCGAGGGTAAACAACACTCCAATACTAGCGTCCGTTAAAGATGCGTTCGATTTTTTCTATTTTTGAATTTTATAGACTATGAAATTTACCATGAACGCCGATTTAGAGGAAGTAAATGTAGGTTCAGCGGTCAAAAGGCACAGCGCAATACTGAACGGTGCACGCTACTCATCGCTTAAACTTTGAGATATGAAGAAATAAGTCAGTTCAGCGATAGTAGTCGTAATAAAAACGATACTCGACAGCCCCGTTGCAAAGGTATTCTCCGCAAAAAAAGTTTATATTTTATTTTCCTCTTATCCCCTAGAAAATACAGGAATAACAACGCAATGTCTAGAAGCATCCCGAGCGGAACGAGTTGAGGATCTTATTACAAACAGGTCACATGCACCAACTTCTCGAAGTAAATTGTTTAAATGATTTTAAGCAATTTCAATGGCTACTGCCCCATCACCAGCGCCTGTTCAAACATGTCTGTTTGGCCAAGTGCGCGTTTCGCTCTTGACACCGATCGTGACGCACGGCCAACGAACGGTCCAACAATGAGCGAATTAATCACAATTAAATATCCATATAATTTTCGTTTCCATGAAAATTATTGAAGCGATGAAAAACAAACGAGCACTTGTGTTTAAAGAAACAACAAAGAATTAATTCATATTATAACAGTAATTTGTTGCCTTTTACTGCGCAATATCATTACTCTCGAGAACCGTATGAAGGACAGAAATTTTCTTGTAAACTGTTATTTACATCTCTGTGAAAACATGCGACGTTCGATAAACACGGCGAGGCTGTAAAAGTGCATCGCGCTATTTTAATTTAGAAAAAGTACTATTCAAATGTGTAAAAGTATCAAAGACAGTGTGGTCGAAAGAAAATGACGTGAAAAATATGAACAAGGATGGGAGCGCTACGTAATTATTTACTTATATTTTTTAAATAATATAGCCATAATCTACATATTACAAGCTCAGCTAGCTGTTCTGCTGCACTAGCTCAAAATAAACCGACTAGTGCTCAATACAGAAATGATAGTGCTCAATACAGAAATGATAGTGCTCAATACAGAAATATGTGCTCAATACAGTAATGTTTTCTAGTTAGAAACCGAACCTACAACCTCCGCTTTACCACACAAGTTCTCTATCCACCGGACCGAGAGAGGGAGTAATTAAGGTGATATTTGTTGAAAAACACTCCCTGTTCCTCCAGCGGGCATTTGTATCGCAGCGCGGCGCAGGCACAGCGGGTGCGTTCATTACGATAACGTGATCGGTGACGCTCTCCAGCCGACGTCACCGCCGCGCCGTCTGCGGGCTGAGTGACGTCGCTCGTCCTTTTATTAGCGGCGCAATGTTCAGCACGCTCTCGGTGTCCGTTAACTGACGGTCTTACTATATTTTTATACGGAACGTGTAATGTGGGAGAACGCGCAATGTAAGTTTCAATATAATATACATGCATTTGACGGTAGAAAATAATACTCAGAGTACGACAATTGTGTAAAGTTGATATAAAAATCCGAATGCGTATTGGTAAAGGCTCGCCTTAAAAACGTTAACGTCGAGTTATCGAAGTGGACATGTCTCTGGGACGTCAGCGTGTCGCACGGTTCACGCTTCGCACCGCACCCGGCGATACCTCAATCGCCCGCTCCTTACGCAACGATCGTATAAAGATACGACCGCACGCGCAGTCTGCTCGATTTAATACCCTTCAGACAATTATATCAATCTATTATACTTTTCCTTTTATTCACGAAATTAGATAACATCTCGTAACATTCGCCATGCCGACTCATCTTTATGAACCCTTTTATCGTTGCTGTCCTGTATGTGGGTATATATATGAAAGATTAGCCTCGGGCGTAGATACAGCCCGATACGCATGAAAGTTTCCTCATGGAGTTTATCTTTGTCAGAGGTGCTCGCAAGGATTTTTTTACCACACACCCCCGGAACGCATGGCTGAATTTTAAACCACTAGGTTATTATTACTTCGTTTTTGTACACGAATTTCACATGTTGGCGGAAGATTTTCGACGCCTGTGTTTGATGGTTTAGAACAAGATAAAAGTAACCTATAATGGCGTGCCGAATTTCCATACGTATGTTTCGGCATTAAATAACAGGATATTACAAGTATTACAAACATTACAAGCGCACTATAGGTGGGGATATGAGAGCAGAGCGATTTTAATATGTAATAGTGAATAGGTTTCCCAGTGCAGTCCGGGCCTTATCTTACGCCGCAGTGGTCGACGCGGAGCTAACCTTCGGAACTCGCTCGTTCGTGCCTTACTATTACTTTAGGGTTTTTTACACACATTCAATTATGCTATAAATATTAAATGAAACTACTTCGTTATTTCAATCAAATGTTTTATTACAATTGCCAATTGTTTTCAATACGAGCGTGAAGTAATTATACGAATTGAAATGTCGGTTTCGTCACAAATGGCTCTTTAATAACCGCTAAATGTATCTCTTTTCACAAGTACCTAAATGTAGCGGGAATAATAGGTACCGGTTGCTGTTCATATCGTGTTTTTAATCGAAAGTAAGAATACTTGGTCAGAAATAAATTGCAAATCCCGCGCTATGTTATCTATCACGTATTTCATATTGCTTTATAATCATTATATCCATTACTTCATCAGTAAAAAGTGGAAGAATGGAGTATGTTGGTTAATCGAGCCATAGTTAAGGACCTTGAGCCACGGTTTAGTAATGAGGTCAATTGTATAGTGTTAATCCATATATTTCACGCGGTCATAATGTAGTCAAAAGAACCATATAACCGTATCTCCCCTTCACATTATTACTCCATTACTGCATTACGCTAGGCCTCTGAATATTAAAAAGCTGCAATAACAATGGCCACGCGCTTAACGCCTCTACAAGTTTAAGGACATAATTATTACGATACGTGTACAAAACACTCCTGAAACCACTCGTCTCTTGAAGCCAATATCTCGAACTTTTGTTGGCGCGGCGGCCGCATCGCCACCGCGTCAACAAACGAAGTGTCGCTTGTTGAACGCAGCGGCAGCTGGAGCGGCCCACTGAGCTGCAATATGTTGAGCCTTCCTTAAACGGAACTGTAGGGAGTTCCTGGTTTATTCGCAACAGCTTTTAAATAATACCAAAGAGTACCGACGTGGTATTTGCTTGTTTCCATCTTAAATTACCACACATTCTTTGTTGCTTTGCTGGGCGCAGATCTCTGCTGCGACTGTGTGTCGCTCGAAGCTCACTCTTAACACCGATTCTTTGTGAAAAACCCATATTGTAGCCTAATTTTCGATAAACGAAATGAACCACGGCCTGCACACCGTAAGAGCTTCTGGAACATTGTGGAAAAATCCACCGACATCGTAGGTGCGGTAAGCAAGCCAAAGTTCGTAGCTAACGCAGTTTCACGCCGGTGGCGACTTGAAACCGAGCTATGAATATCGCTTGGCGCTCCGCTTGCAGGCAGGAAGTCTCGGCGGCTGAGATGGGATGAGACAAAAATATAAATATTTGTCCCGCTGTCCGTCAGCCCGCGCTACCGACACGCCGCATAAAGCTTCTGGATAAAGCTAAAATTATCATTATTTTTTAACTAATGGTTCCAATTTTTTGATAGACAATAATTATGTTTGTGATCACTACATTATTTCAACAAACGGTAAATGTTAATTAATCATAATACAAAAACAGTAATAAAACAAATAATATGCGAAAATAAACCTAATACCGCGTTTAGACTTAGTTCTAAGTTAGTAGCTTCGCTTCACTTCTGAAAGCCCTCTGAAAATATTAAAGCCTGTGAAGCGATCTCTTCCAATGCGACCCCTCTCTCCGTGGAGCAGGCAGCGACCGAGGGTTGACACCCGCTCGTATTCACTGTACAATGATTATTAATTTGCTTCCAGCTGACGTCTCGTCGTTTGAGGTGCAGTAGCCGTTCTGTTACTACCAAAAATGACATTCCTATCTTAGATACAATGAACTAGACTCGTATTCAATTCTATTAATATCTCCTAATTTCTTAAAGTTTACACGATTTGATCCTTAATTGTTTGAAACACTCCAGAGGTAGAAACTGACGGCTAAGGAGTAAAGTCCACGCGCGATCTTAAATGGTGAAATACTTACGATTATTAAAATGTTACAAAATAAAAAGACTAACGTAAAATACTTACATCTGAGCACATGACCTCGTATTCATTTATTTATTTATTTATTTTATTCATAAATCGTGGAACACAGGTTAACAATCATGGTCCTCTGCAATCCCGCCGCAAACGAGCATACAAATTATAATTAAAATCATTATAACACATTTACAACAATGAAATTCACCAGTGCCGTTAATAGAGTAGTCTGCTAAT
>DWEM01001700.1:0-13638 GCA_018245935.1 Agara belti belti
GATCAATCAGTATTTGAGACGAGACGGGACTTAATCTCGGCATTTCCTGTTTAAACGAATGCCAGATCAATACGGTGCTACCTCGTCGGGTGTCTTTGTATGCCAGGCGATTCTTTCCCTAGGGCGGGAGCAGACGTTATAGGTACGTATTGTACCTGCACAGATGCGAGTAAACTTGTACATAGGTATCCTACCACATAAAATGATTATCAGCTATTTTCCTCGTCTGTGTCAGAACGTCTGGCGTTGTACCTACGTCATACCGAAACGAAAAACAAATCAGTATTTAACAGCCCACACGAAGTTTATAGAGCGCTCATAGTACTTTAATATCTAATAAACCTATGGAATTTATTTTTCCTCACAATATACTACGTATATTACTTATGCATATGTTTGATTTCAACAAACCGTGCACCGAATTAAATAGTGATATTAATAGATGTCAGTTATTTGACAGTAACCCGTAAACCTTATCGTACTATGAAGTACAAAAAGTTCCATTGTCTTCAGCTAATCGTTTTTCAATGAATGAAGTTGAGAATCGTTTTACCCCGACTGGGAAGCCAGCAGACGCTATATCTATCCTACGTGATCTATAAGTGGCGAGGGTTGGTTGTCGGCGATCCGTTAGATCAATATTGCGCACCTAGTTTAGGATTTCTTCACACCCCCGTTGGCCTCGGTTATAGGAACAAGCTAATCGTAATAAGTTCACACGAACTCACATTAGCACTTCGGGAAACCCGTGAGATCGACCTAAGTCAACAAAGTATTTAGGGTTGTCGGTCTTTGGAATTGCGTATAAAAAAAAAATTAAGCATTTAGATGAAAAGATAAGTTTAGAATTTTCGTAGCTACAAAGCTTATAGAAGTTTTAGAAAATTTAAATAAACAGCGTTTTGTATTTTGCTTGTGTCACAAATAACAGTAAAACGATGTTGATACATTATACAGATTACGTTTTGAGAATGTATATAACGTGTATAAAATTATACCGCTAGATAATAAAACTAGACACGTTCTATCGGCGAAACATTGTTTAAAACGCCAACATTAATTATAAGTATCGTCTTATTTTTCATTTTATAGATAAAATGAATACACCTGACGCAAAACCGTAAGAGAATCAATAAAACATCCATAAATGGATTTATTTAGTGATTGTGAAACAATTTAATAAATCCTATTCACGAACCTGGATGATACCTATTATATGTTTAGTGCAATGTGTATCAATACATATCATTTCAATTAACGTTGTTGTCATCTTTTTAATTCGTGCTATTGATAAAAGCGTTGGGTGCAAGGCGAATCGATACATTTTCAATGAACACATGTAATGTCCAGCTTGTAGGTAATTGTTCGTTGTTCTGCTGCATTTCTATGTTTTGCACGAGTAAGTGGCATTTGATAAAGCGGTCACGTAAAATCGCGTTACATATTCCGCAGTAATGTGAACGAGTTAGCGTCACACTTTTAAGAAACAGATTGACGAAGACTTTGCGCCTGTGACGGGTATTGAGTATCGCGAAACGGTTAAGGAATGTAACTGAACTTTAATTTCCATTTAAATTTCATCGCTTCTGAGGTATTTGGGTGATACATACTATAGTTTATAATTTATTCAAAACATTGATCACACATTGCGCAAGTGGCTGCTGTATTCCATTGACAGCTGCAACCTCTAATAGGACTGCAGGAATAGAAATACTAGTGTAAATTAGTTCAGTTAGCGATAGGTGTATTTAGTCATTATTAGTAGTACACATGTATGTGTATTCAATCTTGCAAGATCAGCAATTCGCGCGTGCATTGTTTTCAATTATTATTTGAGTGTAATTAATTTATACATACATATATATTATATAATTCAATTACGGGCAGAAAGTTCTTTAAAACTACTATTATCAGTAGGAAGTAGGTAAAATAATATGTATGTGAGCTGCGAGCCAGCGATAACGTTCGTAGGGAACTAATAGGTATTTCCTAAAAAACAATTGTAATGGTTTCAAAAAAAAAACAAAAGAGCAGTTTTAAGTGTCTACAATGCTCATGTCGGTACAACTTTTAGTAACGTAAAGCGATAGGTCGAAAACGCCAGTAAGCTACAAAAAAAATATCGGAGCAATTTTCAACCTTAGGCAAACCGATACGTGTATATTCCACATTCAAACACTTAAAGCTACTAATAAATTTTTGTTACGATTGATTCAGATATATAGTTATTTTCAACGCCTATTTTTTGCGTTACATTCATTAAACAGTTTGAGCCGTGCGCAATCGATACTGATATAAATGATCTGTGTAAGGTAGGTACGTATATCCCATGATTGATGGGGCTTTCCCCCTCAAATTGTTTCGTGCCACGGGAGTCGCTAGTGTGCAAATCTATATTAATGAGCGTCCGTAGTGGCGGCTGCGACACGAGACGTCTGTAGATCAATATTTTTAATTGAATAATGGTGATCATTTGAATTTTGTCATAACATAATATCATCAAGTTTTTATTAAGAAGATAAATATAGTAATAAAGTAGCAGTAGTGATAAAGATCTTTGTGTTGTTAACTGTTAGTTTCTGACAAATGCTAAAATTTAAGAACGACATTTTATCACTGTATAAATTTGTTTTACAATGAATTTTTATGCGAGTGACTTATCATTATCTTCTCTGCCAACTTTTAAATACTCTTTATGTATATTATGCATTACACTAACAAAGGATTAAAGGAATTTCCGCCACAACTAAAATTAGCCTTTATCAGTTAATTGCTACAATACTCTGTGTTTTTAAATCGATTTAAAGTATTGTAATATCCGGAAAATTTCAACAGAAATACGAAACGAATTATTACGTATTAATAGGTACGCGAACGCATTCGAAAAACGCACCGACCGTACAGAACAACTCTTAACACTCGAATGCGCGTATTCGATCTCAAAAAGCTCCAATTAGCCGTGGCCAATTCACAGACGATAAATTTAATTTCACGTCGAAGAGTCGACCTACATGGGCGACCGCACTCGCTATGTGGATAACTGTACAGAGAGTACTGAGATGGTGATTCCGTAATGGGAGACGTAGCACTTGGCTAGCTCATCTGGGTTGACCGCAAGGCCTCGAGCCCTGCCCCCCTGCACCTGTTCAATAATGTATGCACGCGCACAATACTACTGTTCGCACTGTCCCACATATCGTTTACGATCTTCTTGTTTCTATTGTCAGATATGTGTTTTGATATAGATGATATTTCTTTGGTAACATCCGTTCGCGGCATATCTCTCGTTTATTTTAGTCTTAAATATTTCATAGTTTGTACGTTACCATGTAAACTTTACTTGAATGCACTTTGTTTTTAGACAAGAGCTGAAAATATTTGTCAAATTTGATCGATTGCTATGATTCTCCACAAATTAATGCCGCTACTTTTTATTCGATTTATTCCAGCTATAATTTTATTTTGTACACAGTGTTCTTGTACATTAGAATTTGTTGGATATAAAAAGCATGTATTGCAAGTAAGGATGTAACTGCAATCTGGTAGAAAAATATTAAATACATATTCAAATGTAGTGACTTCATTAAAGTGCATTCATTATACGAAGCATGATAAAAATAAATTGACTAGTTAAACGAATGTTATTTAGAATAATCTTTAATACTATGCTGTGAAAGTTTCGTTTTCCATATTAGATGCAAATGGCCAATATATTTTTTAATATTTCATGACAGTAATAATTTTAAGCCCTTAGTACTTAGCGTCTCGATCATTAAGCCCACAGTTAACGTCTAGATAATGATTGCGATAAAATAGAAAAAGGTTGTATTGAGATAGGACCATTGCGTTTATATAGTCAATATCATTAATTAAAAACGTTGACGACTTCGGGCATGTAGTCATAAAGTCTTAGAATAACCAGTAAAACAACTTAATGGCCGCCATTCATAGATGTTAGACGTTGCTATGTTTACGAGGTACCTTCCACTTCGGGTATAATCTAAGGTACTGTTAGCCCGCCACGGCAGTTTAAATTTAAACCGCATATAATATATATATAATTAAAAGTTTAAAAGGCTCCACATGCTATATTTGTGTTTCGTTTGTTCGTTTTGTTTTAAAATTTGTATGGACTTAAGCAACTCATAATCTAAATTCCGTATAAGAACAATCGACACGAATATTTAACGAATGTACTATTTTTGATAATTATCGTAGAATACCTGTTCTGAAATGAGCGTGATTTGAATTGTTGCAGGTGGCGGCTTTGGTATAGCATGATGTGATAAAATCAAAACGGGACACAAATGCAAAGTTTAACATATTTCATTAATCGTTTTGAAGAGAGCTAACGTTATAATTTTACCTTTGGAAAATGCGACTTGCGACGCAAAACGTTTTATTGTATTAACCCATTAATTCATTATGGCTACAGACCTTATTTTATTAAGAGATAGGTATTGAAGAATGGAAAGTCAAAGCGGTTACGGTGAAATCATAATATACTCGTATATATCCTGTTTCATCATTACCAATCGTTTGCCAACACGGGCCAGTCTATATAAAGTTCAATACGCTACATAGCTCGATTTTGTGCCATTTCATTATATAAATCCCATTATCTAATGACCTTTCATCATTCAGACTCGGCTCACGCAAACCGCTCCTTGGCTTCTAGTATTACGGTTACTATGAATTGATTTGCATGTGGTAGCTTGATGATTAGGTTCAAGTTCTGACTCCATACTCTAATCTCACAAAGATACAGACGTTTCATAAATTTAAAATTAACTATCACATGCTTTAAGGAAATATTTCTCCACAATGTTCCGAGAGGTATGAAGACAGCTAATCCGCACTTCGTCAATATGGTAGACCGTGATTATAAATCATGATGTCATTGTAGGAAACCCTTCTCCAGCAGTGGCATAATAAATTTTTTGAAAAAAATTTGTTGATTTCCGTATATCACATCAATAACAATTTCTTATTTGGAATGTTTCGTAAAAATATTCCATTCAAAATTGAGACAAAATACACATTAACAAATATCAAAATGATTATAATAAAATCAAAACGACTTGTCTACTAAATTGTATTTAATATAAATAAATATGATTAATGTAATCAATCATGATTAATATAATCAATTCGTCTAGAAGATGTCTGCTAAACGTTTATTTTATACATTAAAGGCATATAAAAGTTTTAAAAACATTTCGCACTTATACCGAATTTTGTAATGTTCTTATTATTATCCTCTGTTAATTATACACTAAAGAAGACTATAATTGAACATTTCAACGCTCGGTCCATCACTTACATTTACACAACTCTATACACTAGAGCCGTTCCCATTCGTGCCACAGAACGAATACAAGTTACTTATCTGAA
This sequence comes from Agara belti belti, assembly GCA_018245935.1. Taxonomy (NCBI): domain Eukaryota; kingdom Metazoa; phylum Arthropoda; class Insecta; order Lepidoptera; family Hesperiidae; genus Agara; species Agara belti. The sequence continues at coordinate 5,395 of DWEM01001700.1, forward strand.
TTTAATTAGAACATCGCCGTCGCAATTTGGGCGTGACGTGCGGCGCGGCTGTGGCCGAGCACACATAATAACACACTCGGTGGAATCAATGCAGCATTTCTGCATACAATATACATCTCGACACGGATTTTCTCACAGAATTCTTCCAAGGTATGCGCTCGTACGTTTAAAGCGCTATGCTATGGTAATTTACAATAAGGAAGTGTTGAGTGTAAAAACTTTGCCGTGTAGACCACCCGGTATAACTTAGACGACGACAATGTTGGAGCTGGAGACAAAATTAATTACTAGCTCAGATTTTCGATATCAATTGATTCGACTTACATATATTCGTTTAGTAATGTTTTATAATTTTCCACTAAAATTACCATTGCACAGACACATTAGGTTTTGACGAACGTAGAGCTATAACAATCATTTTTTATTACAGATATATTATGACCTGTCGAAATAATATAAACGGTATAAGATATACACGTATGCGTCAATTTGATTCTACGTAGCGACGTATCATTGAAGGCGGACTGGACGCGTGTAATTTGCCTCGCTCCGCTTATAATACTTATTACATTGATTGCAAGAAGCAATTGGAACGTGGACAAATAATCTCGTGAGCACGTGGTTGTGTCGTGGACGAAACAGGTTTCGCCTCCGATGCATAGGAACATGCATCCACTCGTTTCCACGTCTGTGACGCCCACCGCATTACGAGCGTACCGATGCGATAACGACCTTATTGCATAGATTTACGATTGTAATTATGAGTGCCAGCGGCGCTTCCTCGTGCTCGACTAACTGTGCCTATGTTCGCTAGTTATCGAGGTGAAAATTCTAATAATGTAAACCTAACTGGACGATGAAGGCACTAGTGGCGAGAGTGTAGCGAAAGTGGTTGATTCAGTAATTGTAAGTGTTGCGTCATTTATAGCAGCGTTCAACAAAGCTTTCGATTATAAAGCGGCCTTAGCACAATATTAAGCTCAGTTTAAATCGCTTAACAGTCTTCGTGTTCTTAGAGTTAGTGATATTCAATAGAGTGCAACAACTAGATAATAATCAACTAGATAATAATTATGATCAAATAAAACTTCCAGTAGTAGTTGTCCTACTAGCATGTTTGTTATCGTTGTTTGCAAAGATTGTGACAAAATAGTATTAACTTCATTTCATAACATGGATATCCGCAAAGTAACGACTAATCTAATTTACTTCTTTAATATCATTAGATTGACATATTTCTGAAGTAAAAAAAAATTTTTAGGATTCACAAAAGGCGCTTGTAGCGATTGTTTTAAGTTAAGTTGAAGTTTGTTTTAGCAGGCCTTAAGTAACAATCGCGCTAATTGTAAAAGCAAGAATGTTTAGAAGAATCGTTTTCCCAGCATTGTTACAGTAACGAGAATCAAAAATAAACACAGAATATTGTTATAAGCAAGATGACAGTTTTGAAATGAAAAGTAGACAGTTGAAGGCTACGCAAACATCCACTCATATTCACAAACAATTCAAAGCTTAGATAAGTCAAGTCTGTACAAATTGTTATTTGTCCATTAACATTTATTTTTATATCGCACTTTCAGAACCTTCCGGACACCGGACATCTGTTTGTTGGTACTTACGTAAATTCTATTTGATAAGAAGAAAACGACAGGTTATACGGGTTGCGTAATATTTTACATTCATTAACGTGATATATGGAAGGAGACGGGAGGCCGCTCAATGTTTGACTTCCTCGTGTCAATAAAGTGTGTAACGAAAACATTTTCACTCATACGCGTAGATTCATAAGACAGACCGGTTTCCATATTAACATAGGTTGTGACAAAAATGTTTGACTTTGAGCGCTCTGATTTAAATTCCGATGAGCAACTTAATATTCGAACTGTTATACATATTTTATACTCAGCCCTGGCAAGCTATTTTATAAGCGAGGCTATTTGTTATAAGCACTAATTAATTATTCTAGACTCTATCTGAATTTATTTCGTGTTGAGTAAAATGTAATAATCTAGTTTATATCCGCTATTATATATGTTGATTTATTGATTGCGTTTTAATTAGATGGTTTTAATTATTCCATCTACAGCAGATTGTGATGAAGCTAATTGTATGTAGTATTAAGGACAGATTATTTTTCATATTGCTACTTTATGAATATTCCTCGGCTTATACTACGTGGAATATAATTTTTTTTTAATTCATAAAATATAAATGGATATTCCCTGCCCACACAGCCCTGTGTATACAGGTATAATTTTTTTAACAGTTTGCGACCCCCTTTAACCGCCCTAGGGGTCGCGACCCCCTGGTTGAGACACGACGTTCTAAGGAATTTCATTGCAGATAAACGGTCGCGCATCCTGTTTGTAAATGAAGACATAAATCGACCGATCTGAGAACACGCGAGACTACGCTTAACTGTTTTACAAATAGATTTGTTTGTGTTGCAGAATATACACTGTTTCGTACTCAACTGAATAATACAATCAGGGCGTATTCGGATCCAGATATGTATCTAACCTATGCAAACAAGTGTAGTATAAATATTTCGAGCACTACATAAAGGCACATAATTAAGGGTATTTTTTGCCTCCGCCAATACCAACTAATTTGATTAGTCGTAAAAATAATTGTTTTCATTTCGGTATATTTATTTATTATTCAAGTTGCAATATACTTATTACTTATACTCGATTATTTTTCTTGTATCTTTGTAAGTTTGTGGTATAGGGTGATGCTTATAATATAATAAACATCTAGTACGTTATTACAATTGTTTTGCTTTCTCGTTATCTCATTTTGTCTCTGTAAGTAGGTAATTAAGCCGACATAGATTCTTGTAGCCACGAATGAAAATTAAATTTATATTCATACCATGTGAAGACGTAACTAAGACTAGTCACCTATAAATCTGGTTGCGTGCTCATTTCTGCCGTAGAGAAGAGGAGGAAAGGAAGTGGGGGGGGGAAACAGCAACGCACATAGTAAGGCCGGTGAGAGCAGACCATTCACGAACTAGGCACTGCAATAGTGCATATGCGCAATAAACTTAGCCGACCGTTTAAATGTTTCTAAATACGTAACCCGATTTGCAATTACGACTTAATCGACATTTTATGTTGGCACTTCAAATGAGTAATCTAGACTGCCGTTTAATATCTTATGGGATGTTTTAATCGTTGTGTTTTATTTATTTATGTAATTGCACTTAAGCAAAGGTTTACAAAGGGCACACTCTACATAACTAACATAACCAAATTAGACAGTATGGGGTTAAATACACTTGAACAAAGAATCTGTCTCGTAATATATGTTATATTAATACTGTTATGCATTCTTCGATCGATTGAACGTAAATGCAGTTTTAGCAGAACATTATATTATTTAGCAGTCGTAATGCATACTTTTTAATAATTTATTATTTAAGAAAAGATGGGTCACAAGGGTATATTAATCTATAAAACACCTGCAAAAATAATCTTGCCTACCATTACCAGAAGCGTTAAAATGCTTCTTTCGTTTATCAATACATTTATCAATTTCGTTTATCAATTATGAGGGCGGATGACCGACCTCTTGATCTGACGACTTTGACATTCAGTAGATCGGTCAGTAACAAGCCGTGCCCTAAGGCTACTTTAAACGCGCTACGTTGTGGCTTTAGTTTCATGTCAAAAAACAATTTGCTAGGCATTACGAATAGGCCTTGGTTTCATTTCATTATCATAACCTTCTAACAACCCGCGTAGCGCATCTTAAGCGATTATCTTTAAGAGCTTTTAAGACTAGTTTCCAGGTCTAGCTTCGTGGTAACGAGTGATTTTCCTCGATAAATGTATCCTATATTTTTACCACAATAACAAGATATCACCACATACAATATTTTTTGGGAAAATTGGATCAAATTTTGACGTTTCGAAAAGTAAACAGACAAAAATTTTAAAAGCTTCCATTTGAGGTCTGCATCACTTGTACAAAATGTGTACCAGTTGCTATTGTCAAGTTTTATATCTTGTATAGATTTTATCAACGTTATAATTATGCCATTAGTATGCACCTATATATGTAAGTAATATGTTATTCCAGATGGATACTGTATTATCAATATTATTTTTTTATCAAGAAAGCCAATAGACTTTATGTCAGGTCTTTCGCCGTAGAAAAATATTAAATATTTCCGTAATGCCCAGTCTAGCTGGTTATCTGATTCTACGATTGAGGTCTCATATCAATCACTGCCAGGCGAGCCGCAAGTCGCACGATCCATCTCCGGAACGCAATTAATTACCACATAGCTTACGATCGATGATAAAAAGCACAAATACTGTGACATATTCGTGAATCAGAAAATTTCGATAATACACTTTTGTATCGTTTTCATTGTTCCACTGTCCCATTCATGCGTTACATCCGGTCACGAATATATCAGTTTAAAATTAAGTGCGCAATTTCCAGTACGTATTACAACAATGTAACATTATCAAGAAGGGTTTTTATCACAGCACATTAAAAATGTTAGCAAACTTGTTTTTCATCTGGTAATAGTTTGTAATAGACCATTTCCTTCAATAATATAACTCTGATACTAGTATAATAACTCGTTAATTACTGTAACTGTAATACCGGTATCAAACCACTAGACTAGACTATCGCCGCTTTCCATTGTTAAATATGATCACAATATTTATTATTAATGGCAACACATATTTTATTTTCCCGAATAATGTTCCAAAGCCAAAATCAAGTTAGGGTTTATTGTTTTGTAGTGTGAATTTGATGTCTCACAAAAACCATTCAGTGGTTAGATTAAATTTTTGTCCGTCCGTCACGCTACACTGTAATTATGCTGCTATTACGAAGGCGTCATTTTGTATTAATATAATTACATTGAAATTAAAGAACTGTTATTTCGTGTGTTACCCAACGAAGGTCGTGCGGGTCCACGCAATAAGACGGATTTAAGGAGAGCACTCGAAACCGTGTATGTTTTCTGATCTCGTTTCTTATATGGTATGTCGAAATTTGTATTCCCAATTTCAAACTATCAACATTTTCAGGATCAAGATTTCTTCAAATACACTAACTACTGATAAATTCCAATTTTCCCAAATGTCCATAATATGACAAACAAAAAGTGCATTTTCCAATTTTGCCAACCGATCTAAATCTTTGGCCATCAAATATTGCTACAAATCGGCATAGAATCAGCCTTCATATTCTCACTCCCTCAAGGGCTCATCTAGATAGTAAGGGTCACGTGAGGTCACGTAGAAACTGTTTCTCACAAGTGGGAATTCTGACGAATATAACCGTGAGTAACTTGAACTGGGAACCTTGGCGCCATTCGAGCTCATTATGCCGGCCAATCTATACACAACTTTATTTATGTTTCTATATGTTTTATAGATTTAATCTGTACATATATAATGTTTATTTATATAAATTAGCCAAAATTATGATGATCTCCGAAAATTAAACCGGAAAATTTCATGCCTCTTGAGAGCTTCCACGTTGTGCGCTGCTCCAATAGTTATAATTGTACGAAATTAATGTACAGATTGATCCTCTTGAAAAGTTCTCAAAAAACTTCGCGCCAGCAATTGTTTATTTTTTAACAGTAGCTTACAGTAACCAACAATAACTTTTGAACAAAAGGAATGAAATATGTATTTCAAAAGCTTTTATAAAGGATATATTATTAAACTAGCTTCGCCCGCGGCTTCGCCCGCCTGCGAATCGTTGTGTCGCAAAGTTTTTACCGCGTAAATAACAACAAAAGTAGCCCGTGTTCATCGCACGACCCTCGAGTGTCTATATATCAAATTTCATCACAATCGGTCCAGCGGTTTGGCCGTGATGACGTCACAGACAGACAGACAGAGCTACTTTCGCTTTTACAATATTAGTGTGGATAAACATGTTTATTCTTATAAGTATTAATTTCAGAACAAATTTGCCGTTCACGATATATAATTTAAATCTATGTTTATCTTAGGTGTTATCGCAAAATAAAAACACTTGGACTAAATAGTAATTTCCTGACCACCGGCCAGCGGTGGCGGGGTTTCCGGCGCGGGAGGGGCTCAGCTGTGTCGCTCAGTGCTGTTGGCCCCGGTAACTAATATCCACTTAAAATAGATAATTGTTCCACCCGGGCCTATAGGTATATAAGTAGGCAGGTGCATTAGTATGCTATCAATCACAGATTTGTTACTATATTCAAGTCTAAATGTGACCTTTTCATGTCCTCTCTTAGCTCTGTCGCGTACTAGGCCACCATAAGCTACGTACGAGTCTTTCATATGCGTTGTATGCCATCGGCGTCAACAAAGCGTTCAGATGGCTGCGTTCAATGCGTGTGATGGAATCATTGCTGCTTAGCGGCAGAAGTTCGTGTAGCGGTGTATAGGAGGCCAGTCCCGGAACATAGGTTTTGGGACCTTCAGAAAGCTCGGTCACTATAGCAACACATATAGACGCATATTGTTTGGACATTAGTGAGCGTAGATTTTAAGACCAACGTCGGCTAACACCTTTCACATTTGACCAATATTATTATGACATTGTTAAGGTTAACTTAATTTTAATGATTCGGATTCCGCAATATACTAAACTTGTACTCTTTCTATGTGCCATTTAAATATTTATACCGTCCGATATTTAAATAATGAGCGTTACTTATCTGTGAGTACCTACGTAGGTAGCTCTTAATAGTGGGAACGTTCGAGCTGACGTTGTGTTTTGCGGAAAACGGTAAACTATATTTACGATGATTGATATATGAGTGAGCTAATTAAAATGATATCTCTGTAACCTCCCTAAATGAACATTACATTAAAATACCATTAAAAAGCGTTAATAATGGACGTGTTTATGTTGTGGATATATTATTATTCCGATAACAACGCCAATCATGTAATATGTACAATATAACTGTTCATTCTGTGTACATTTTAATCCGAGTTTATATCAAGGTTATTTGGTTTCATTTCTTTTACTTTGCATTAATTATAATTTCTGTAACTTACACAACAGTCTGTGTTGTGGAATTGCAAATTTGAAACTTACAAATAATTCACCAATTTTCGACTCAATGTCATATACCATAGTGTTACTCAATTTGATAAGGGGAAGTATTAAATATAACTTACGAAGCCGGTGGCTCGAACATTTGTAATATAATAATAATGATATATGTATATGAATTTCGTAGGAAATATCATATGATAGCGGGGCGTTTATCTACCGCCCACACACGGCACATTATTTTGACCTCCATTATCGTTTCGGTGCTACAAAACGTATTCGCTGTGCAAAATTGTCATTCATAATAAACCGTAATCCGAGCTAATGTTCGTTGTGTACGTTCAATTACTACACTGCAGCGTGTTTAAAGTGAAACAGTACAACATCCGACTACTTAAAGAGTATTACCGGGCGTGCGCTAACCCTAACCCTCAGCATGTGAAAATACCTTGAGACACCTCATACCTGCTAGATTCAGACCTTAAGGATAATTTGAAAATTAAAATAGCGATATAATTGTTTTAAAATATTATTTATAATTAAAATAGCGATATTGTTTTGAAATATAATTTTTCTCAAACTAATCATTGTAAATGTTATAACAAAAAATAGTGTGAATTGAGCCTTATTAGCAACCAAGGAGTGATAGTAAAGACGTTTTGATCTTGGACTCCCCGTTACAGGGTCATCTTGACAGGTTCTAACTATATGTTCCTAAGGTACCCCCCCGTACCCTGGCTATAAAGATATGAAGCAACGGTAACGAAACCTACACACTTGAGTTCTTCACATTCTTAGACACATTTGAAGTCTGCCAGATCCCACTTGGCCCGTGCGGCAGACTGTGGCCTTAACTAATCCATTTCGAGAGGTGATCCGTGTCCAACAACACAAAATTAAATGTATCATGATTACGCTCAAGCATATTTATCGTAAGCGTCTTTGATCTATTTGTATGTTTCCAAATTCTAATTATATTTCTCTTACGTTCAGATAAATGGAGACATTCAACGTTGAAGGACTGAACTTGACTTACTTCTTTGGCATTAACCAATGATATTATTCAATGACTAGCTGACCCAGCGAACTTCGTACCGCCTAACAAACAATGTTAAGGATGGACAACCCTTATCACTAAGGAGTATGAAAAATAGATGTTGGCCGATTCTCAGACCTACTCAATATGCTGACAAAATTTCATGAGAATCGGTCAAGCCG
>DWEM01001701.1:0-13629 GCA_018245935.1 Agara belti belti
GTTATCACAATAGTAAAATCATTGTGTATGAATGAAATGAACATTTAAAATCCAAAAACTTTTAAAAGTATAACACGCTTCCAAATATGACTTGGTTATACCTATACAGCAACAGTCGATAAAAGTGCACTTTATTTTAAATCTCAATTCCTAAGAGACGTTCGATTTCATAGTCATATTTCCTTTGTCTCTTTCCCTTTTTAATCTTATAGATCTGAAACTAGACAACTGTTCAACTCGCGGAAACTGGAAACTTAATTTCGATGCACTCAAGACTACATCAGCAAGACGAATTTCCCAGAACTTTAATTCAGAACTATGACAGTAATTCAAAACAGTGTCCTCCCCCGAACCACCCTCAATAATCAAGTTTGCGAGTTGCCGCCCGAGATGTCGCCACAGGCGGCTCCGACATTGTCCCCGAATATCTTCCAGGGATGTTCCACTAAATTAACATATAATTGGGGATGAGACATGATCCCGAAGATGAGTTTCGGGTTAACTAATTTGATATTCTACGCGCGATCAAAAGTATTTGACAAAATCGAGTAGCTTAGCTAGAACTAGTCATGGTTTCATTGTGTTGCTTCATCTTGTTAAAGAGAAGATAACACGTTTGACAATAAATATATTATTACATTTAAAAATATTGCTTAATACATTGCCTTCAACACTTCTCCATAGAGCGTGTGTTTCGTATGTAATTAATGTAAATGTTTTTCTTTTATTTCAGTGCTTTAAAAGACCGATATTATTTCATAAAAACTTGGTCGTTATATAACATAAGTATATTTAGTAGCATTAATATTATTTTGATTAAAAGGAACATAAATGTAACTTAGATAGATCAACGCAAACGAAATAGCCAACATATAATACATAGTTGAAATATAATTTATTGAATTTAAACCTGATTGAAGTTATGTATTACTAGCTGCAGAAGTTCAACTGGTATTCAGGAAGAGCGGAACAGGTGTTATACTGATGGCAAGTGTTAATTAGACAAACTTTATCTTAGCTAAGCACACCGATGATGCACTGGGACAGACTTAGTCGCTTCGCTGCATACGGAAATGAAGCTCACCGTGCAAGCTCCAACATCAATATCATATCCATTATCAGAATTCTGAGAATCATAACAATTGACGATTCCATACGATAACATTTCATAGTACGTCTATTAGAAGCCCCATAACATCCATTCAAAGGGATATATTATTTTTTGTACTACCGCCATTTTGTCACGAAAATAAAAGTGACAAAATAAATTGTGAACGGTCGACTTGAAACATTGTAATTGTATGAATGTCGAGGTCGTGTTTTTTATTTGAATGTTAAACCGCAAATATTGTTACAATTTAATCAAAATTAAATTTCGATATTAAACAATCCAAAGAGCATGACCGCAACATGACCATTGTGGGTATTACGTTTGAAAATGAACAGCACTGACATTATTAAAATAAATAAATCACTCATAAAGTTTTAACACTATTTCACTGCCCTCTTGGTCTAGTGGTTGAAGATTCTGAATGTTAAACCGAACCGATTCTGAATGACAAACATTTTTGTGATGAGCATTCTATTGTTATATAATACAAATATATAAGTAAGTTAGTCTGTCTAGTTTCGGATCAGATGGCCGTATTATCAATAATAACATATTCATATTTTGGGTTTGAATTTATAATAGTTTAGGTGAACAATTGACAATTTGAGAGACATTTTTTTTAAATTATCTTACGAAATAAAAATGTTACAAAGCCATGAGATACAACCAAACAATTTAAAAAGACCAGTAACAATGGACTAAAGTGGGATAAAAATGAAGTAAAAAAAAAAATAATATTTAGCTCAATTAAACGATAAGAAGAACCACTCGTATCCAAACGTTATTTCTTAAACCAACCGACCGTATCTAAAGGGGACACACTTAAAAACCGTTTCTCTAAAGCTTTCGAGCGCCAGTAGCTTTTGTAAATAAATGATTCGAGCATGTGCTCGCCGAAGAACGTGCCCGTGTATCAGCGACTTAGCGCGATGCTCACGAATCTCCTAAGAAATAAAAGGGGGGTTGATACGAATTAAACTTTGAATATGTACGGGAGACTTCGGTTCAGCTACTGTCTGGCCTTTTTCAACGTTCATCTGTTGAAGTGGACTTTGTCGTATAATACGAATAACAACAACAACAACATATCGTCACGCCAGGTCCCTAACGGGGTAGTCAGAAAGCACCGTGTGCCAAATATCACTGTCCTTGCAAACCTGACGAATAATTATAATAAAATAGCACTGATCTGGGTACAAATCCTTTGACTTATAACGTGCCTTTTCCTGGTCTTCCACACTATGGATTATTAAGGAACACATTAGTTCTACGACATTCTGTTGCTCCACTGCTGGACCCGGTCACCTCTTTTAGTGAGAGGGTTTTAGGCCATAGTTTACCACGCTGGCCAATTGCGGATTGGTAGACTTACTTCTACGTGTGCAGATTTATTCACGATGTTTTCCTTCCCCGTTATGGCGAGTGACATTAAAATTTTAGTTTAAGTGAAAATATAACAGACAGTCATTGCATTGCATTTTGAAATAAGTGAATTTCCATAAAGGTATATTAATACACAGTACTGACACTCAGATATCCACGGCTCTGAATATTGACGGTGCATCGAGTAGTATAATATCTATATCATGAAACGGAATATTTGCCTACAAAATATTATGCAACGTTTTAATATCTCGTGCACCAAAGTGAAAAATGTTCGACTTTTATATGAGGAGAAATTATTCACTGTACATTGTACAATTAAAATTTTCATATGAGTCCGAACAAAATAAAGCGGTGCGCGAGAGGATGTAACAATAAACAGTAGTAAAAAACAGTATTGATTTTTTTAAAATAAAGAAACGGAAGTAAAACAATCTCTTGCTATTGTAAGAACAGCAATATATTGTATAGAATAAAACTTAAAAGACAATTGAGTAGTAACAAAAAACAATTCTTAAAAGGAAAATTAAATCGTCACTAAAATGTTTCTCTAAATGAAACTTTGCCAAAAAAGACACCGCAGAATTAAATATGGAAGGATTTAGCAGAACAGCTAGGTACAGAACGAGGTAGCGAGATACCACGCCGTCATTTCCATTTTTTGAATCCGCAAAGTTGTCTCTGCACGGGTTATTTATTTACAAAGTTTTTCATGTGTGCATAATAGATAAAACTGTTTGCAACAGCGATACATTACCTACGTAATAAATAATGTATCGTATTTTTAACGTGTAACGGCGAACTCATTACGGATTCATGATGTTCCAGCGATAGTTGGATGCTTCTTTCCCTGTTCTTCGGAACTACTAAGCGGCTTACGATTAGGATCTGGATGCGGAAAGTTTTCGAACACGTAAATATTTACAATACGTTCCGGCTTTACAGCGCTGAATCTTAACTCGCATAAACTAGTTCGAGGAGAATAAACAAAAGAACAAGAGCAGAATAAAACATACTTACAATAAATCAATATACATTTTTTTTATTTTGAAGCCATTGTAGCTTTCTAAAATGTACATGTTATGACTTAACCTTCTAATTCTAATTTATTCTTCTGATGAGCTATTGTCCTCATTTTTTGCTTGTGTTCTTCTGCCGTTTTACCATAGACTGAGGATCGAACAAAGCCGACGACCTTTAGCTATTCACGTTGTAAGTAATAAAACAATTTGAATTTGGATATATTATGTTTACCAAATATCGCATGATTCTGCTAAAACAAGATGATGATAATGATGATGATGAAACACGTAACCAACGTGACCACGCCTTTGTTCCGTATGCACATGCACATATTATGTGTAAAAAAGTATTATTTATATTGAACAATTACGTCTTTTGAATTTCGAAATGCGATTATAATAAATCTAACAACATAACAACAATTTCTAGCAAAAATCGCGGTTTTTTTATTTTTCACTGCATCTATATTTATCTCTCATAAACATAAAGATCGATGATAATCGAGTTTCAAAAACAAATGAAAAATGTTGCAAATGTCTAGAAATAATCTCAATAAGTGACTGCAATAAATCCGAACGAAAGCCCAACACAATAAAATAACCAAACGCAAGCGAGAGGTAAACACAGACGACGAAACAAATCACAGACAATAAAAAACATCGAAACGCGCACCTGCTCATCCAATTATTAATACACAGAGACCGGTACGAATGAGAATAAACAACCAGAGATGATGTACCGCGGATAAAATTTTTCGTTTTGTCTCAAACGAGACGAACACATCGCATGCTTAATGGAACACTGAATTATTAAGAGATAAGTTAAAATTTACTTACATACAGATACAGAGATCTTTTTTTGCTGTGATCTAATAGATAGTTAATCAAATGTACAAAATACTAGCACTTATAATTAGTTAATAATTTAGTTTTAATTTTATTCATCAACAAGTACGATAAGGCTTCATTGCAAGATCTTCTTTTGCGATTTCCCAAAAATCGTCTTTTTTGAGTTAAGTCAGTATTCCAATAGGCATGCGATATGTACCTATATACATAACTGTCAATTCAATTCAAATTGTTTTATTCGTTATAATGTCTAAGTTTATGTACATTGTACACACACTTCATGAATGTCATACGTTTTATAGTTATCGGTTTTTTGCGCCTTTTAGTCTGTAGTAGACCGGGAGAAAAAATCCGACGAAATAATCTCCAGCACTCCTCTACCAATAAGAAAAACTTAAATAATATTTGCTATGCTGCACTATGGCTTTAGTCCCATAACGAATAGGCTCTCTCCGTGTCTGTCAATATCAGTCAGCTGTCATCAGCTTACAAATTGAGTTCTATGACTATTACATGATATGTTCAGAGACAGTCTGGTGAAACACTTTATTCAGTCCCATGCTTTTTTTATCGCGAAGTACGCAAATTTTACGTGAATATTTTTAGGCGTGTGACACAATCTTGTTTCTTCAATCAGTTTCTATTACTGCATTAGTGGACACGGGTTCTCTCTCATCATTACAAAGTTAATCTTAACGAACATTATGGAAACTCGAAGGTGTGGAGGTTACCTCACAATATTTTCTTTGATCGTTGAAGACAATAGATAATATGAACTTTTTAAGACACGTGTAACTTTGAAAAATCAGAGGTGCGAACCAGGATTTGAACCCAGGACTCCCTGAATATGAAGATGAAATCTAAACCTAATTGCTAATATAACGTAATGATTTGAATTATCAAATATCATTACGTTATATTATGAAAGTATACAATTGACAATGTTTAAGTTTTTAATTCATAAATTGTACTTTAATATGAACATATATATGAACCTGGATCAAATGATGTCATCGTAAAGCATGTTAATGTACGTCAGAGATATAATTACAAATTTGTTTATTGTTAAACCAAAACTTATTATTTAATTATTGTACGCGACTTCAAGGCGGTATGTAGATAAATGATCTCGGTCCAACGGAAGAATACAATACTCTTATGTTTCCCCTTAATATTTTTCATATGTACAGGTTGTTTCAAAAAGCAAGAAGACTTAATTGAATCATTTTTACGTAATTGTTGGTGTTTCTTGTAATCATAACATTCAGTTGAAAGATACCTTGTTTGAAAATAAAACATATACGAGTAGATCAATACGTTCATTAGTTACTTTGGACATTATATGTATAATCTACTAATTACCGAATGTTTTCATTTAAACTATGGTGAAATGCAGTATTCTTTGTTTTTTACTTTTGTTTATTTTTGGTAATACATAGATTCGGCCTTAATGACACATTTATAGTACATGTATAGTACTACATGTTCTGTTGGTGAATTCTAATCCAATAAATATTCATGATAGGTAGTAAATAAGTAAATACCAATAAGGCGATGAAAGTAAGTATTAAAACAAGGCAAGACGAACTGCAAAAAAATGTGCAATTATTGAAACAACCTGTAGCACACCCGTTTTTATGCATCATGTACGAAGTCATAATGGAGACTAGGGGCAAATTAGACGGCGCGCACTCGACTCGAGATCGTATAAATACAGGTAATAACCAAGTACATCATAAGTCACACTTGGGCGTTTGAACCAAATCAGTGGAGTTTAAAGTTAAAGACATGGTCAGTTTCGTAATTGATTATTGAAATTGACTTTAAATTTTTGTATTTTATTCTCGAAATTTTCGAATAGTCTACGGTATTATAATAAAACGTGTGTAAATTTCAGATGCACTTCAAAAGCTTGATTGTTTTATTCTGCTTTCTGTCCGCTGTGCTGGCCGATGAGAAGTACACAGACAAATATGACAACATAGATCTTGAAGAGATTAAGAAGAACAAACGTCTGCTTCTCGGGTACGTGAACTGCGTGATGGAGAGAGGCAAGTGCACACCCGAGGGAAAGGAACTAAAAGGTAACATTTTATACAAGTATTCTTTGTTATAACCTATATAAGGTGCTAGTACAAAATGGATATTAAGGCCTCCCGATATTAATAGGTGATTCGACTAATTGAACATCTATTTTCAACCCTGGAAGGGGAATGCAATTCTATAACTACTTCTATGTGCATTCTGTCTATGTTCTATACTATAGTCGTAAAATAGTATTGAAATGGTTACCTATGTAAGGATCTTTGTACTTTGGTTTCTATTGGACAGGTCTGATGGCCATAAAATGCTGTAGTAGTTTTTAAATATTTGACTCTATTTTGTTTTTGAAGCTATTATCGAGTACTGTTTTCGATTTTCCTTATTTACTTTAGTTTTTATCGTTTACTTTTACTTCCCTTAACCTCTTGATTGTTGGCTACATTTAACACCAAATGATGTATAATATTCAGTAATAATTGGGATCCTTTGCAGAAATATATATCAAGATAGTATTGTGAAATTTTTCACTAATAAAATTATATATTTATTTGGCAGACCATTTGCAAGAGGCTCTCGAGACCGGCTGCGAAAAGTGTACCGAAACTCAGAAGCAAGGCACTGAAACAATGATTAATCATTTCATTAGCGAGGAGAAGGAAATCTGGGACGAGCTGACTGCCAAGTTCGACCCTACCGGCAAATATCGTAAACAGTACGAAAATCTCGCTAAAGAGAAAGGGATCATTCTCCCCTAACTTAACGGAATGAAACATAAATTCTCTAAACTTTGACAATTTTTTCTTTGCTGTTAAACTGTCTTTGCTCTTCGCAAGGGCAAAGACAGTCTTGTTGCTTTGTCTTTGTACATCTTTACTCTGATGCATTTCTTTATATATACTCAATGTTTTGTATAATTTTATAAAAATAAAATATCTGTTTGTAAAATCCGATGTTTTGCTTATTTATTATTATAGCACATATAACACTTTACACTATACACATAAAAATAACCGAAATTCAAAATAGCAGTAGGGCACTAAAATGTTAATTGTGTGTGCATAAAAGCTGTTCCTTTTTCGTGTGAATAAGTTTCATTTTTCTGCCGAAATGAAGTGGTTCAAAATATATGGAAGTCAAACGATAGCGACCGCTTTTTCCTTCTTGCCGTAGTGTGTCCCAGGAGCTCGAGCGTCTAAAATTATAACACTATCGACACATCACATCAGCGCAGCTTAGGTAGAGATTCGAATCTTAAACGAACCGTTCTTAGGCAGATGTCACTCTTCACTTTCGTCAAGCGTTGGAAACGAGCCGGCAAATACAACCGGTGAAGCAAACACTAGGTGTTACAAAAATAATTTCATATTCTTGTAGAACCTTATCAATTAATGAATGAACATATAAGTATTTTTCGATAATATTTACTGCTTTATCACTACATAGTATAAAACAAAGTCGCTTTCTCTGTCTGTCCCTATGTCCCTATGTATGCTTAAGTCTTTAAAACTACGCAACGGATTTTGATGCGGTTTTTTTTAATAGATAGAGTGATTGAAGAGGAAGGTTCATATGTATAATAACATTTGTGTAATAATATATGCGCGGGACGAAGTCGCGGGCAAAAGTTAGTATAGAATATTTAAACAAAACAAGTTGTTCATTTACAAATATGAGTTACTGTGTATTTGTAAAGTGTTTCAATTAAAGGTTTCTACTTAGTTCCGTTATTATCCATGGTTACATTTTCTAAGAGGTATTTTCGGTAGGAACATATCAATTTTTTCTTAATTTATTTAATCCTTAATCAGTACACTTAGTGGCACTTAGTCGCATAGTTTATTTACTTAACTTAGTTTAGATGAACTCATTTTTCCCTTTTATTCAAAGATTAATATATACCTAATACATAGGTAAGGTAAGGTCTATTGCACTTATGGGACTGAAGTCTTAGAAAGAATGAAATGTTAATCAAAATATGGCCGTTCACTATAATTGTAAAACTTACTTTCTTTCCATACAGAATAGCTGTCAGATCTGATGGGATTTAGTATAATGGGATCCAATCGTAAATCACGTACTGTAAACAAAAGAAGCACTATACTATAGCCCTATTTTAAGATTATTAATTATTTATATGCCTGGTACAACGAAAAATTACAAAGCAATGCTTAGAAAATATTTGCAGTTAAACAGTGGTCACCTCGTTTAACCTCGGGTTGATAGTCCTCCTCTTCAATCATAGGTTCTGGTTGCGGATCACCGAGATGAGCATGGCGCATACTTTCATTGAATGCGAGGCGATACGTGACAGCTCCCGGTTCGAATATGCCAGCTGTAAGTGTGTAATATTTGAAATAAAGCTCAAGGTGTAAGCTCTCGTAATCTCTAAAGGTACATTTGCATATCTCTAACCATCATATTACGAAAAGGCATTAACAGAGACGACCGACATTCAAAATACTAATGGTACATTTTCCAAAGAGCACATTAAGCACTCACTTGCGATTTTATGATATGGTAACAGCTACTCTAGTAAGAAATCTGCGTAGGCCGCATAAATCGCTATGACCAGCTTACTATATTGACTGGAAAATCGAGTACTTAAGCCATGTTAGAGCCATTAAACAAAAGAGAAATAGGAGAGATATTTAATGGATCTCACTACAAGTGTAAACGTGAATCTTACCCTCTGGCAATTAGTATCTCATAAAATAAAAAAAAATAACTTCATGCATATTATTCTTTAACATATTCATATTTCATTCATGAATGAGGGTTCATTTAGTTACAATTTACTTAAGTATAATAAAAACTTACCAATTGGATACGAAATCAGATCAAATTCGGTTTCCATGAACTGCGATGAACATTTTATGGCAACGAGATAAATAAATAACAAACACAACCACATTTTCGACTTGATATTAAAATGGAAAGCTCATTCAGATTGTTTATTTTATATAACAATCGCCGGCATCGTCCAAGTTCAGCTGTGTGTTTCTTAATCTCCCTACACGATGTGGTTGATTTACAGAGTTTTTTTTCGAAGGTTCGGCTCGTATATTTGTTCGGGTTTTGAATATCACAACGCTTCTAAATAACTAAAGACTTCAGCTTCTTACTTAACTCAATGTCACGTCACAAATAACAACAATCACGCAACTGAATACCAATGAAACGGAAACGTGAATTGCCGACAATCATGACGAATATCGTCGCCTGCTGTGGCCGCCGTTTTAAGCGATGTGACCTAAAATTGGTTTTCCAAAAATACACCAGACAGACGGTGTGGACGCGGCCGTCGCGCCGCTTGGCCGTCTAAACATTATTAGCATTTCTAAAGGATCAAAATGACGTTAGTCAAAATATTTTTATTACTAATAGTAATAAACATGCCAGAAACGGAAGCCGCGCGTAGAACACGTTTCCCCATTGGTGAGTGTTAGTTCCACACTATTTTAACATCTTTTTTCAAAGACATTTAACGTAAAGTTTGCCACATTTTAGGAGGGCTTTTTAACACGGAAACTCTGCCAAGTTCGAAGGAAGCTTTCGAGAAAATCGTGAAAACAGGCACAGAGAAAGCCTATTATGGACGAGCGATAAACTTAAAAGTCGTCGACAGTTATTCTACTGCCATAGAATGTGAGTAAAAGCTTAACTTTTAAGAAAGTACATTAATATTATGTACCTACAGTCCGGTAAGTTTTGATGTCATAAATTAATTGTTTACTATTTTGGATTTTCCAGTATGCCCGTTTACATCGGATAACAAAGGCATAGTGGCATTGATAGATGCTAGACCAACCAACGGAATTTGCGACACGACTTGTTTGTTGTGTAACAAACTTAATGTAAGTTTTACAACACATACATACTCGTACATATAAACATACATTATCCAGATTTGAGAGTAGTAAGCAGACTTGCATGTAAGTAGACCTGGTAAGTTAATTTACGGAAGCAACACGTCTGTAACCAAGAGGGTTCTTCTCCTATTTGAGATTGGATATGAATGTCAGCTAGGTCTTCATGGCCCTAGAACGTGAGAATAACTATACCAATACAAAAAATTCGAAGGGGTTTCTTTATATGTACGTAGGTATATAAAAAGTACTATATTGATTATATCGGTTCTGATGATGTTAATCTATGAGAGACAAACAATGTTATCTAAAGGTATTACCTTTTTAATCAGGTGTAATTAAGATATTTCATTATTATTCTATATTTTACGTCCCTTTACATTTGGTGACGTCAATGTATTGTGTTTTAAAATCGATTTTTAATTTCGATTGTGTAGTTAATCACACATACCCTTTTTTCTATACTAGTTTCAAAAGATGTAGTTACATACATAGTACATTAAAAACGGGACGCTAGGAAAGAATTCTGCGAAGCAACATTTGGAGACAATTGAAAATCTTGTAACAGTGTTAGGGATGTACAACATATACATAATATGTATAAGTTACAGTAATCGTCATTATAATAAATTTTTATGACATGAAATTATTTTTAAATAATATGCTTGGATTTATGTTTGTTACTGTAGATATCTCATTTGTCATTGGGCTGGGAAGCGCCGGACACAATAGCCGAAGATAGTTTCACATTCCTGTACCATCCACCGCCGGAATTGATTTCAAAAGCTTACGCTACCCTTATTAAGGATTTACAGTGGGATAAATTTACTTTTCTATACGAAGATGACGATAGTAAGTAATTTTAAAACATATGCACGTGTTAGATGTCATACTATCACGCCAGGTCCCTAACGGGATGCTAGTAGAGTGTACCAAATATCTGTATCTTTACAAATATAACGTTTTTCTTCTACATTCATCTCTCTTCACTTCTAAATACACACCTGTTTCGTAGACTCATAACTGCCTCGTCCGTCCAGTAATTGAAGTTATTTTTTATTTTATCAATATTCCATGTAGTTCATTTGTCGACTTTTGCAGGTTTTGTACGCCAACAGGAAATTATAAACTCGTGGCCGTACAGGAAGGAGCGGATAGTGTTCAGACAATTGGACCCCGACGGGGATAACAGAGAGACGTTTAAATACATACTCAAAGTAGTACATATGAGCCACCACGTGCTCGATTGTGACGTAAACAATATACGCAAATATATGCAGGAGATTGTACAAATTGATAACTCAACCCAATATCAAGTATGTATAATCAAATGAAAAATTTTCTTTTCTATTTGTATGAGCAGTGTGCCGACAGGTTAATGGATATTAAGTATTTATATCCAACTACATTTTTAAGCTCTTTTATAGCTCTTATTTCTTTGCTTTTGCATTTGTAACTTATTTATTTTAATGTACACATGCATCAATTAAGATAAGAGTGAAAAGTAAAAGCAAATAGAAACCTATAAAAAGTTTCTGCTCCGTTGAATACAAAATTCTTTTAGCTGACCCGGACCTAATGTATTTGAATGCTTGTTCCTCATGTACATAAAAGTATATAAACGTAACAGATTTATATTATCTCTATATTAGTTGTTGCGATAAACACTATATTTGTTTTGTTTGCAGAGCTTCATACTAACTGCTCTCGATGCATATTCGGTGACTCTCGACGGAGATCTGATGGCCAATGTTTCCACGTTGCACTTGACCACGCCCAACGAGGATCGGTGGAAGGATCTAGATATGAACACCGTTGATACACGAGTAAACAACTTATTACATTTTCACGGCTTCTTGTGTATTTATTGACGTAAACATATCGGTTGTAGGTTTAAACGGATCATAATAATTGCCCACATTGATTATTGCCGTATATTTAATATCAATGGCATAAAAAGTTATGATATTAATTTTATTGGTATACGTAACTTACGTATCACTGCAACAATGCTATACCTATTTGTTTTATTATTCTACGTTCAGTGATTTTTATTATTGTTAATAAACGTATTTTAAATATTTCAACAAGACAAAGTACAATAGAATATTCTGTCTGAATGGTCAACAAACCAAACCAAATCAAAAAAGCGCCTTTACGGGGTAGCTTGAAGTTTATACCCATATTTTATATTACGTATATTTACGATTTCCTAAAAAGTTCGTAATAAACTTCGTAATAAATAAACTTCGCAGTCGTTTATATATGTACTCCGTAACTTCCGTCTCCTAATTTAAAATTTACAATATTTACTCAAAGATTCGAGAATAAAGTTTCCAAAGTTGAGCAAAAGCGAAAAGTTTATACCACGGAGACTCCGTTAAAATGGCTAACAAATCAACTTTTTCTCACTTGTCTAGCACATGGATAAAACGTTGTGGATCGGGACGGAATTATGATAACAGTAGATATATTTTTAAAATAAAATCCTTATATCAAGCTTTCCCAGTTTAATTCAAAATAATGAAGTTATTCTTCTTATAACTTATAATAAAAATATATTTACGTGAGTTTATACAACTAAATTATATCCCGAAAAAAATAGACTGTGTTATGACAAGAAAAAATAGAATACATACATACTTTTACATACATACTATAACACGGATATCATAAATATCTTTCAAACAAATATTGAGACACATTATAGGTTTAATTGCATGTCACGTTTCTTATCTTAATGTAGCGATTTCGATGTAAAATTCTGGTCATGGTTTGACCTTTTGACTTGTTTATATCAGAAACCGTTATTGCCATAAACATATATCAGGAATGGTTGAACTGAATGTTCATTTTGTTTGATAGTTGGAGACTGCATTGACTGCTGATGCCCTGAACCATCTGGAAAAAGCGATCAGAGGCCTTATAGATAAAGGAAAACAAAGGCAAGAAGACGAGGGCGAGGACGAGAGTTATATACCAAGGCCCGAGCTCTTACAACTCTCAGCCAAGGATTTACCTGGGTTATGCTTTCAAAAAACAAAAGTGGATTACGAACTAACAGCGTGGTCGCTGGGCGATGTGTTGCGAGAGACTTTGCTAGAAGTAATTTTCAATTTTGTTTTCATTTTAATATATATACATATGCATATGTACATACGTAAATACGCACACATTTTGAACACAGATTTTGAATTGATAACATTCAAAACCTTGTAATGAATAGTAGATTGATTTCTTTATATAGAAAAAAGTTGTTTTTTTTTTTTTTTTTTTTTTTTTATCTTATGAGAGTAGTGAACGAGATGGCAGCAGTCACGAGTGGCCGCTGCCGCCCATGGACATCGGCGACGGA
>DWEM01001702.1:0-13628 GCA_018245935.1 Agara belti belti
CGGTACCAGAAACCATGTTGATTCGTTGCTTTGTTCTGACGTAAAAGACAAACAAACACACTTTCGCATATACATATTATACTAGTATGTGCATTAGTTTTTATATTCAGCATTATAAATCAGAGCACGACAATAAGTGACAGTAGCTCGTTTATTATGATTGGCGTCACACATGTATGGAGCTAATCTAATTACGTATGTAAGATTACGACCAGAATCAAACTAGTTACCATGTGAACATGAAATATTATTTTGCTCATTTGTGAGCATAGATCTTTATCGGTCGTTACTCTCAGGAGGTCATTTCTCAAACAATACCACTTTCTTACCAGTCATACACACAACAAAATTAAACTGTATCATGTTCAAGTTGTATGAATCAACTAACGTGTAACACAAGTATTTTCAATTCACTATATCATTTCTATCTAGACTTGGCAGCGAAAAATATTTTCCATTTCTCAAACAATATTTCAACAGTCATATGGACATTAAAATAAAACTATGACCTCTTCAAGCAATATGAATCTTCTGACGTCTGACCGTGTAACTAAAATATTTTCGGCCTAATGTGTCATTTCTGTCTAGACTTAGCGTAGTAAATGCCACTTCTATCTAGACTTTCTTAAACTAGATAAGTAAAGGGTTTCCATTTCTCAAACAATGCTTCATGAGTCACACGTCCATTAAAGTATATTTTACTGAATATAAGTAAAGCAGGTATATTCGAAAGGTTAAATAGAAAGGTGTGATGAACAATTTTGGAATGTATTTCCCGTGTCCCAAATACTCGGGGGTTCTCACAGACTTGATGAAAAACATAATAACCACATCTTCCTTGTTCTTTGTGACACATACTGTTATTTGATGTCTTATACTTTATTTTGATGGTTGTGAACGTAGCTTTAACTACTGGGGAGAGTTTTTTAAAAAACCTGTCTTCACCTGCCGCCTACCTATCAATCAATGAACACAAATGTCAAGATTACACAGTTCTCAATTGTGTGTCTGTAATAATCTAAGACAAGGACATAAATGCCCTGCTTTTGTAAGTCACAATACTGAGTATATGAGTTACGTCTGTGTTTCGGAGTCTCGTATTCACAAACAGCTCGCAGATACTCATTATAATAGCCATCCAGATGAGCCGCGCTGTCCTATTTAGCGCGGTCGTTTGCTCGTCCTTTGTGACGAATATCATACAGACTTTAGTTTTCGTTGCTTCTCATAACAGAACCGCGAAAATTTGCGTTTTCTGAGTTCTGTGATGTGACAAATCTCATTATGATATATTTTTCGTTTTTCATTGATTTGATTGGAAATTCAATTTAATTGCAACTGCATGGCATTGCATCGTAATTCGTTCTAAAGAAATTAATAACTACTTTAATGAGTAAAAGATAACCCTTCCAACAAAAACTAACTATTTAAGATCAATAGGAAAATGAAACAGAATATAGATGGATACTGCTTTGCTATATGTAATAACAACAATGCCATCAATGTACAGACATCGTCACAAATTACTTGGCATTTCCATGAAAATAACGTTTACAATGCACTAAAAGTTCGCGCTTTGTACCGGGTCCAGAGCTTTTGGTACTTCAAGGAAGCGAAAATATAGGACATTTATAACAAAGTCTGCTCAGAAACTTACGGAAAATGTGATAATAAAATTAATAAATAAATGAAATTGAGCAAGTTATTAAAGTTCACTATTAAGTGGTTGTGGATATTTTTATCGATGTACTTTATTTGTGTTTCATGTACTATTTTTTTTTTACAGGTCGCAACGAAAACCTAACGTGTAAGTATCACAGACTACAAAGTGACATGTGTTATACATGTCACATTTTTCATGTAACATACATACAACATACATAATAAAACAGAATCCAAGATAACAGTCGAGGACGACAATAAATTGATAATACATTTTATTATGACTGTAACAATTATTATAAATAAGTTATGAGATTATTTTAATTAATTTAAAATGAGTCATGATCTTAATAACAAAGTTTAACTACCTTTCTTAGTAATGTTGTTTAAAATGTAAATTGATAAAGTTGAAGTAAACTTACAGTAATACGGTTAATATCTTTAACGTTTTTTAAGTCATTAAAAAATAAGAGATTCGTATTTTTCGAAATTCCGTGCCCAGAAGTGAGACTTAAAAATGTTTGAAGCTATTTAAGTTTATTCAAAAAACCAAGTTTTCAGAATTGTTACGGAATATAACACCATTCTTGTATTCTTTATTCGAAAAAAGATATTATTGGATCTTTCCACATTGTAGTAAGCTTTATTTGCATTCAATACGCATATTTCGTTTAAGTTAATTGATGGAATGTATTCCCTTAAAAAGGCTATTCAATAGAAATCAATTGACAAAGAAAAAGTCGGATCTTCCGACCTCAACGAACGTATTGAATTAACATTGTTAAATGTGAACACCGAATTACTTTTCATTTTAATTCATACCAACATCGCGACATGGATTTTATTTGACTATTTCCGCAATCAATACATCTATTTATTTCTTTTTTGTCAGAAATATAAATGTGTCATCCAAAATAGATATTCATCTCTAATTTAAATCTTAATATCTCATATATTTTATACAATTTCACCATCTGCGTCGAAGGTGTTATCTTTAACACTTAAAATTTCAATATATTTAGTTATTCTAAAATTACTATCACGTATGTTAAAATGTCGTACATAGTTTCCAAGTCTTTTATGTCATTTGTTCAACGAACGCCCGTATTCCGTACTTCTCTCTCGGAGTTTCTACAGCTATTAGGAAGGAACATTAGTTCCCTCTTTTAATTAGTTTGAAGATGGAACACTTTTTCTAGTGAAGCTAGATCGAATTACTGTGCCAAAAAATAAAAACGAGACAGGGAAGTACAAGACAGTCGTAAAACTAACTAAATGTAAGTCCCTTGCGCTATCTTTAACGAGCATTTATTATTAATAGGGGCAGAGCTATTGATATTAACTATAATTCGTGTTAACTAACTAATTCCTATTAACACCCATTACCTACTGAATTCACAGTAAGAGCCCTATTCCTATAGTCCTATTAGAGGTTGGTTGCAGATGTCCATAAGCGACAGAGGCCACTTGTAACTGCTGCTCGTTTTCAACTTATCTTCATATGTAAAAGAAAGTCGCTCAGCACGCGGTTTGATAATTGCAGTAAACAAACAATCCTCGCATTTTAACATCGCTTTAATAATTCCTTTCGAGTTTTTATAGTATGCATATTGATGTAAACTTCAAATATCACTTGGTTCTACTTTAGACTAGTTAATGCTTATGGTAAGCCAGTAAATACCGTGTTTAGGCTTCGGCCTAGTTACGAGTCGTCATTTCGTCTAAAAACAGTACATCGATTAACTGATATGGCAGCTTTTGTTATACATACATGTTATACCGTCGAAGTAAAGGTTAAATAACAATGTTTGGTCGATGGATACAGTCGTGATTTCTTTAAAAGGGTTTTCTGTTCTCAAGCATAAAATTCGATATGGAAGATAACTGAAGATGTGACGTAATAAGCCATCAAATAAGTGTAAAAATAATAACTAAAGCCATTTAAATTATGACTAATAGCATTTAAGATCGACAGTATATTTTAAATTTAATTTTATAGTGATTTTTTCAACCTGTATAACCTATAGACTATGTTGATTATTTATTCATATATCATTATTTTTTTTTAACGGTGATACCGTCTACAATCACACAGTGTAGCAATAACCTTAACAACGTTCTTATACCAAGCCGAGCTAGGACGGCGAATAGTAGGGTTCGTTGTGAATTCTTTACGGGTCGTTAAAACGTCCGTAAACTGTTTAATGTGATTATTAAACTGCTTTGCGGGAATGTTTATCAGTGTAACTCGGAAAGGGGCCAAGTAAGACTAAATGCGGTCTCTGATCATAGATCAAATACTGGACGTACTTAGAGACTTGTTACCCAAATTGACGAAACAAAATGTACGACATATGATGACCAACAAGGCACAAAAGAAACATTAACTTTCACTACCAAAACACTTATCCGGAATGGGAATCGAACGCAGACTCAGCACTCAGCCTCTCTAACCACAGGACCTATAACCCGGAAGTGAAAAACAACAAACTTCCTGAAGTTTTCCGCAGAAAATATACGCCTAATCAATAAAACATTGGGGTGTATAATCAGAAAGGCTGCGAATACAAAGCACGAAAACCGGCTGCATACGAGTATGTCGTTATTCTGGAAATCCGCAAGAGATAAAAGTGTATTGTATCCTTTTTCATTCCCCGATTGGACTGTTCCCGCTGTTTTCCTCCGCGCGCCAATTTCCATTCGTTTCCAACACATATTATATTCTAAGAACAATTTTTTTACATTACAGAACAATGTAGGTACATACTTGATTGTACTTGGAACACTTGGTTAAATCATTGTATACAGTATGATTATATAATATTATTTAGGTGTATATAATTGATTTTGCTATAAATATCTACATATGTATATTAACTATTATATCGTATATAAATCTATGTTTATTAGCTGTCCGGTTACTGTTAAACAGGCTTTAATTACGTTATTTGAGATCAGACAGCCGTATGTGAGATTGACCAAAGTTTATTAGCTGTCCGGTTAAACAGGCATTAATTATGTTATTTGAGATCAGAGAGCCGTATGTGAAATTGACCAAATTATTATGACTATGTTCTTGAAATATTAATACTCTGAAACACTTCGTAAACTGAATAAAAGTGCTTCCTTGCATTGAAAAATCTTCACAAAATAACTTCATTGTTTAAGATTCCGTACGTACCGCTTTCAATTCTTTCAATTTAGTTATCTGTAGCGGCCTATTGAAGTACAATCAGATTACAATCGTTGATTATACCAACTTTGTCGACAATGGAAAATGGAAAACGGAAATAAAAATCTCCCTTTGGCTCTCGAATGAAAATGAGCTTCTTTGCTTTCAAAGTAAGTTCTCCCTTTAGTCTAACGTTTCCGGTGTTTGTATGACAAGAGGCATAATTGACTTCTCTGGAACGGACAAATTGTTATTACGGGAGTCGTTGTTGTAAGCAAATTGCTTTAGTAATATTACCTTCAAAATGATGAGTCACAATTATTCAATAAGTTCGCTAAAATTTCTGTCTCCTCGACGTCGTTTAAGAAAGATCTCGTTAAAACCTTCAATTTTTTTAGCTACTGAAGTATGACTACTTAATTAGGTAAACTTTTTGCATTGGCGCCATGGCCCTTATTTTGTTTTAGTGATAATATCTTTATAGTAATTGAAGTCCCTGAACTGCAACTGGAATGGACTCAAATTGAAATAGGATTAAAATCCTATTGAAACTCAGTAACATATAAGGTTGTTGCATTTAAGCACTTACTTGAAACTCTTAATGCATGGGATATCCCAAGATATTATTATTTTATTATCATTACTTTAATGTTTATGTCTTAACCAAAACTGTTACATCGCTATCCTGGCCGTCATCTACAAAGTTCTTTGACTTGCTCTACAAAGTGGCTCGTAAACCAAAAATCGCCATTTCACGGTTACAAGACTTTATTGCAATGTAAACAACTTTCATCTCTCCGACGTAACATTGTTCCCGCGTCCCGTTGTCGCGATAACCCGAATACCAGCGTGTTACGACATTAGGCTGGAACACATGGAACGGTTTCAACGGTTTTATTCGTTATAGGCTTTACAAATGGTTCCAATCTCGCCTGATGACAAGCGATGAGATGGACTACGATGTAGCGCGCTTGCCTTGTAAATGCCTATTCATTCTACCTTTCAAAGTCCTTAATTGTAATGTTCGGGAAATACAAACGTTGGCAGGCTATTCCATTTTTTTGGAGAACCGAATCGGAAAAGACGAAGAAAAACTTTTCGTCTACTCATAGTCTCTTAAATAGAATGGGAGACTTACTACTGTAATCTTTTTCTTTCTTTCAACCCACGCAATTTACGTTTTTTTTTTAATTGCATGTACAAATTGCGTAAGGCCCGGTGCGCATGTTTTTGGTATCATGCGTAATGTACCTTATTTGTTACTTTATGGATATTTATTACGTCTTCAACCCAGTTAGGGGAAATATAGATAGTCAGTGTTTATACAGAGCTGGGTCAGCGTGGAGCTGCCAGTATACTCCGAACTTATCGGAATAGATTAGTACCTACAGAATTGTTCCGCAGAACTGCAGTATCCATAAAACAGAAATGTATGTTTAACATACATTTACACACACTGTTGAGCACATTACATAATGATTAGGGCGAAAATAACATTTTGTTATTGGGAAAAAACATATTTTTATATTATTGGACCAATTTAAATGGAAATATTAAAAAAAAAAAATTACAAAATAATGTATTTATATTCCATACTCAATAATAATCAATTTTTTTTTTCTTGTGCATACTCGTAAGATAGGAAGAAAGGAAAAAGAAATAAATAAACTTGAATTAAACAAAATTCCCTGCAATTCTAATGAGGTTAAGATAAAAAAAAATGAATAGTAAAACAAATACGCTTTCTTTTATTTAGTGGAATATTTAGTGGACTCATACTTCAAAGTATGTTTATTTCCAACACGACATGTTATCTAAAGCTGTGTGTAACATGAGTGTTTACTGCATCACAGTCATGTTTAGTTTTGTCTCTTTTAACTTTCTGTCTTTTCGTATTACATTTAAACTCGCTACTGCCCGCGGCTTTGCTAACCATAAATGCATTATTTTTTTTATTACGAACAGTGTGACTCTAAAATGTCGGGTGTGTAATTTCCAAAACGAATTTTCATCCCAATTTTCTACCTCTATTTTTTTAAGTGAAATTTCCAAAAGTCATCCTTTAGTGTTCACTTCCGCTATATAAAGAACAATCTGCAAAATTTCAGGATTCTCGGTTCTGTTGTTTCGGCTATGCGTTGATCTCTGGGTCAGTCAGTCTGTCAGTCACTTTTCTGTTTTATATATATAAATATGCATCATCCTTCGAGCCACAATAATTTATCCAACACTCAATGCTTGCAAAATAACATGGATTTGACAAAACAAGCTATAATAAACTATTCAAAGTAGATAACCAGTTTTCAGTCTGTGGACTAAACAATTCCAGAGATCATGCAATACATGTTTCTTTGTGACCTGAGTAATTACGAAAGGGATGTGGGTAACAACTCGCTTACAATTTTAATAGACCGTAAATTACCGGCCGAGTACCTTCTAGGTCATTGTTTCTCAACCTTTTCATGTCGCGACCCACAACAGAGCCAATAATTTCAGTAAAAAGGCTTCGACTCCTTCACTATAAAATTATAATTATATAGGAATTAATTATAATATTTTTTCCTAAAATGTAAGTTAATTTTTTCATACAGTTATGGTAATATAATATAATTTTATAACATTCTTTAAAAAACAGCTGCTTTAATAGACGAATTTGGTTTATATAGGACAAATTTTTTTAATAGTTTGCGACCCCTGTTGTAACAAACTCGACCCCCCAGGGTTCGCGACCCCCAGGTTGAGAAACAATGGGCTAGGTGATAAATTGTTAAATGTTATCTGTACATGTGACCTTTCTGTGTGATGCTGTGTCTATGCACATTTGCATAAGTATGGATAATAGGAGTAATGAGAGCAAAAATAATAAGAAGTAAAAAGAAAATTGTTATTTCAGAACATCTGCAAGATTCTGCTGCTTACAATTAGTTCTTATTATGCGCCCGCAAGTTATCGGAGTGAAACTTTACCGCTTTTGGTAAGAGTATATGCTGAATTATAAAAGAATCCTCACGGCCTTAATTAGACTTGATGAGTTTACGGCAATGCAAACGTCGAGTCCACTAGTTACTAAGTCACTTAAAGTTCAAAATGCGGTATGTAAGAATACCATTCGCGTAAAAATTAAAATGTATACAAATGCACTAATCATGGCACGCGGAGCGACGATTATTTGTTTTAGTCTCCAGGCGCTTTACCGTTCATTGCGCGAAAAATCGCTGCAGCTAATGTCCAAATTCTGTGAAACAATTCCATGTTTAGTCTAGTATTAGTTTATTTGTAAAGAACCTTCTAGAAGAAAGCTACAAATACAGTACCTTGAAATAGCTTCCATACTTCCTCTTAACTGTTTGCTCGCCGGAAAATATTGCAAAACACCCGCCTTATGCCTCGACCCATGCGCTCGCATTAAGATTTAGTGCAGTATTTTATACTTATTGCAACTGCTTATGTTACTAATATCCTGTGAAAGGAATTTAACTTCAGCATTATCCTCTAAACTCATACTGACACAGTTCCGAAACAGACTTTAAGAAATCCTCTGTAACTTCAGCTAATGCACTGAAATGACCATAATACATAATTACACTCGAACTCGTCTGTCTCTTTGTCATTACATGAAAAAATTTGACCGATTTTTGTGAAATTGCGCCAGTTTCAAAATGTCTCCTTTCTGAAGAGCGTGGACGAAGTCGCAAGAAACAAATGACAGTAGATATAATATAATGTTTTCTGGCGAAGAATGGGTAGCATCCAATTGAGCACGATGCTTATAAGAACAAGTTAAGAAAACAATACTATCTCGGTACATCTCCACACACGACCGCCTGAAACTACTCGTATAATACATAAAGCTGCGTTGTTCGACCGTAATCGACTCACTCAATAAGAACTTGCAGATCTAATTCAAAGCATGAATGTGTTGTATAAGGCGTTACGGAAACAAAGCGAGTAATAAATTTGAATGTGTAACACGCGTTGTAATGTATTGGAACTTCAAAACGGACGGTGAAATATATTAAGCACAAACAGAAATTCCGTAAAGCTATTTTCGAGTCTGCAGTCGAGCTGCTAATGCTGGTAAGCGAAATTACTCATTAAAAATTCTATCATTTATCCTTTTATTCCAACTTAACAAGACTCAAGAAGTTATTAAAAGCAATAATGAAAACTTTGCTACTCATCTGTTAAACGGTTTCAACTTTTAAAGAGAGACTCATTAAAGCTTTTGATGAAGAATATGAAAAAACTAGGAATCATACGAATGACTGAATATTAGAAATTATGTAAATTTTTAAACGCTCAGAAGCTACAATAAAGAATACTATTTAGATAGAAATTCCTGCATAAATACAGAGTATATCAGTCAACATATTAATTTCTATCGAGATATTTTAAGTAAAAGAATATTTTTTTATAAATGCCATCAACTATATAATTGATGGCATTTATCTACGATTTGTTTGTTTCTCGCTAGTATTATTGTAGTATAATCATATTGGTTAAACATTCCCGCTCACGCCCCTAAAATGAAATTGTTCGAACAAAAAGTTTAATATTACTGATGCTGTATCGATCGAAAAACTAAATCGATTATATTGATTTCTCTGGCAGAGAGTCTAACTACATTGTGCCGACACAACTCAATTTTAGTTGTCTTCTACTGTTGGTAGACAACGAATCCGTTAGATTTCTTAAGAATTATTAGCAGAACGTTAGCTAATCTTATTTTTATAATATTTCGATCACGTGTGAGAGTACCCTAATATTGACAGTCGATCGATCGGTAACCGAAAATGAGGTGTCCGACACACCGTTCCCAAAAAAGGAAAGTGTTATGCAAGTAACTTAGCAGGTTCACTTCTCTCCTATCTTTGATCGCACTTCAATTACACGCCCTTTATGTCGTGCCTTGATTATTTCCATTCATAAACACACTTATCCGCCATCAAATTCTTTTCTTTGTACTTTCAATTCCGAGCTGTAACTCAGATTGTCGGATAACGATAGCGGCCGAAGGCGTGAAGCGTAATATTGATCGTTGCGTCTAACGCACTGACTATGCGTTATTCAACAAATGCCTGTAATTTAATAGTAACAGAAGACGCGATTTCGCAAGATAAAATATATTTTATGGTAACGAAACATGTAGAAACTACGCATGGAACACTTTAGAGCACTTTAAATTAGCACAACCTAAAATTATTTCATATCAAACTTACTATGCCTTTGCGAAAAATTTACTGCAATAGACGCGTAGTCCAAGAACTCCAGCAATACTTACTGTTGAAAACCCAATAGGAGTCTCCGCTCCATCAGTCTACTCATACGTGTAATAAACGAGAATCACGAAATATTAAAGCAATATCGCACATTTATTTTGTAACGCGGAACTTTTATTGACTTTAAATGTTAGAAGAATTTCAAATCAACACCTCTGCACACGAACGAAATGTGTTGAAGTCCAATTGTTGAACGGACAGCAGCATTGTTATTTATTGCACAAGTTTAACAAGAAGTTGCGGAAACCACTTATAGCGAGTTCTTCAAATAAAATGTGAATCTTATAGAACCGAAGCACGTAATTCGAAATAATACTTTTTGCAGGCGTTCGATTTTCAAGAGAAAAAGTTCTATCATATATCACAAAGAATATTCTCTATCGTTAATGTGATTTGCTTCAAAATATTTTCATACACATCTTAATCTGAATTCTAAAATTCTTCTTGATAATTATTATTACACAAACAATAATTGATTGAGCAATATCTTATTATTCTATAGTAAATTTTTTTGGGATATACATACATGATTCTGTGCCTTTTCGGAGATCATGTCGTTTGAAATTTCCTTTCTCATTGAAATCTTTTAAAAAATACAACCCAACCTATTCATAAGGTTCAAATAAATTCAGCTTCCGTGGTCATTTAGGGATTTTTTGGAGACGAGAGAAGATTGTATCAATAACGTGGACGAAACAAACCGTTCTGATAGGACTCATCTAACATGCCCGCGGACACAATACGATTACTTTAGGGTCCTGATCACATAAGTGAGAATATCCCTAAGAAATTTGGTATTATTCATTTACAACTGATAAGTTATCGTGAATGGTGTTGAAAAGGAAAGCTAGCTATTTCTGTGCCAAGAGTGAAATAGATAAATATAAACATAAATGAGATAATAAGAGAAAACGCACACGACACACAGCCAGAGTTCATTTCAGATATTCGCCAATCACGCCGTGGACTTTTTGTCCGGTGGCTTCTACAAAATAAACACAAATATTAATTCTTTAGTTTAGGCAAACGCAATTCCGGTTAAGTAAACAAATAATGCCGAATCTGGCGTGGCTGATCAAACAAGCCTGCGGTTACCATGTGATTGCGCTGTGGTTTGCTTCTCGTAGGGAAGTAAATAGGAACATTATTAAAGAATAAAACACTTAATTGATTTGTATTTTAATGTAGATTATTAAATTATATACGGATATTAAACAGTTATATAGCTCTTCCTATTCCATACTTAAATATTATATTCAGTAGATTTTTAATAATAAATTTTACTAGAACTGCTGCCACCGCTAACTAACTCAACAATAATTTACGTAATAATAAGAAAATAAATAAATGATTGTTCTTATCCATTCGATGACGTATAACAGTATCATCAAAGTGTTGCATCCGCAATAAAAACGCAATGCAATTATCATACCAACGCTCTGGCTACCTACGTTTGACTATTACCGCTTAGCGCTGTTTATCGCCACTGCTAACCACACAAATCACTCCGCTCGGAGGCGTGAAGCTTACCACCACACCGTGCTATTAGAAAGACAAAATACACATACAGATTGTGCTAATGTACGTAGGCGCTCAATACGTTTGGCGGAAGCCTACAACTTGCCGAACAGTTATAATAATAACATGCTGAAACAAGTTCTTTATTCTTCTGTACAAGGAAATAAACATGAAAATTTTTCCTAACCTTAGCTAATTCAAGGACCGCAAAGCTGGTGTCTTAAGAGGTAATGTTATAGGCCCGGTCCGACAAGTACAGAACGAATGTCAACTACTTAACTATACAATTGAACTCAAAACTAATATTCACGTGAAAATATATGAAGAGTACAATTACGTACAAAAATATACTCAATAAATGACAATAAGATACTAGGAAGTGATAAACATTGCGCGGACGTACCACATTCACCTGTAACTGAATACACACAGAAAACTAATCTGGTTAATACAATAACTTTGCTATTGGAAGTGGGTACCTTGTAGCCAAAAAATACGATTTCCATCGGGACCTACAAAATTGGAATTTGTAAAAAAATCCTAAATAAACATGCAGGTCACGCACACATCTTCGCCGTGTGAATTCAAATTGAGCATATTCAAACACTAGATAATATATAGACCTTATTAGTGGGCCAAAGGGAACCCTTATTCGTAAAATTACTAAAGCAAAGTTCTAACTAGCGTTTTTGTTAATATCCATGATTGTTTATATAATGTCATAATAACAAGCTCTAATGGTCGAAATAATCAATCTCAGTAATTACAAAATGGTCTCGTATGTTAGCACTGTTTCACTCTCTGATATACTTATTCCACACACTACAATGAATATTCTAACACAGATACTTGGAAGCGCGTGAAATATGGCCTGGCGCAGGATACATAACGCGCAGAATAGGGGGTCCTATGAATATGTGTACAAGACGGAGAACGCCACGCCAGCGCAAATATAAATCGTATTCGTATCTCGTACGTTCGGAATCGAAATTGAAATCATCCATATAATGTTCAATATAATGCAATTCTTGGAATACCTCACGAAGGTTTAACTTGGGCTTATTCAAAACAAGTGAATAGGCACTTTCTGGGTTCAGTTGCTGCATCCCAAACTACATCTCCGTTACCATCATGTGGGCTAGTAGCCAAATGAATATTTTAGTATTCCACTCCTAGACACCGGTCTCCACACAGGGGCTGAAGATTTTAGGCCATAGTACACAATGCTGGCTCGTCCATTTAGAGGTACTTTGGACGTAGTCGTGTTCTCACATTCATCACCACTGCGTAAAATATTCGGTTTTAATAGCTAACAGCGTGTCCGATAACCAATTGGCAATGTTTCATACTTCTAATAGGCATGTGTATAACCCACGTCAACATTGCCACAGTTCAATGTTGATTCACTAGCTAATGACCCGGAAAGCTGTCTGTCCATTGAAATACTACTGACACATGTAGCGGTAACGATGTGAAAGCCATCAACTTAATCCACGTTGCTAAGTTTTGACAACCGGGACCCATAAGTCTTATTTAGGATTTGTTTTTTTTTGTACAACGATCATGTTATCTTGTCTCATTTATTTAAACTCAGTGGCCTTTCGGTCTAGTGGTTGGAGATCCTGACTGTCAAACTGGAGGTTGTGTGTCCGATTCCCGCACAGGACAAACATTTGTGTGGAAAGCACATTTGTGTTCTGTGTTTGGGTGTAAAAAAAATAATTATATCAGCCTTACATAGTATGTATATAATATGTGGGATCGTCCCAATCGGTATTATCATCATTATTATTATAGGTATAATTATCACATTTATGGTTGCTGGTCTTCCCTGTCATATGACCGTTTCATGTATGTATATAGAAATATGTTAAACGAATTTATAAAATGCGGTCTTACGGATTGTAACACTAGATAGTATCTAATCTTATTGATACAGAAGCGTTTTCCACGCGAGTGCTTTCCCAACACCGCTCGATGCCGCATTGCTCTTTTAC
>DWEM01001703.1:0-13627 GCA_018245935.1 Agara belti belti
TTTCATGAGAATCGGTCAAGCCGTTTCGGAGGAGTACGGCAACGAAAACTGTGACACGAGAATTTTATATATTAGATATATATACTCCGGACGTGGTCGCGGATGAAGACCGGTCAGGAACACACATATTTACCTTTCGTCCTTGATCCCCTCATCGCCATTGTAATCCTCGTCTTCGAACTGCTCGATCACCTCGGTCTTGACCTCCAGCCGAACTTCCTCGAGCGGCAGCTCCAAGATATCCTTCTCGTCCACTATCACCTGCAGCGGCCTCCGCAATTCGCAATCATTATCAATGGAATCATTCGTTTCGAATTCGGCCCTTCGGTCCTTCGAGCCGGATTCGTGTTGCCTCGCACTATCGTCGCTGTTAATGCGGTCGCCGGCGCCGGCCTCCGTCCGACCCAGGTTCGGACTCGTCCAACCGTCCGTCCATATCTCCTTCGTCTTCGTCTTGGCCTGTTCCGATTTCTGTCTGAGCTCCTCTTCTAGTTCCTTCAGATATGGCAATATTGCGTTGTAGTCTGCGGAGTTGGGAATACGACGATTTTAATGTAAACCTTTTAGGGTTTAATGCTTGCGATTTTGTGAATGGGAACTAAGTTTGATCAGTGGGCTCGTGAGGATGGGACACGGTAGGGAAATAGACATTCGGTTAACTGTGGCATTCCGAAAAAAATTGTCCTTAAAAAAATTGCTGCAATACTTTGGAAATACTCAGAGTCCCGACAGATTATGTAAATATGAACTAAATAAAAAAAAAACAGTTATTACTATTACACCATCGCGCACGGTTCGTAACGAGGTAGGCAGAGAGTGAGCAAGCATTACGTTGCCAGTGAAAATCAAGACAATTCATAGTTACCGTACGGTTCACCCTCGATTTTGTCATCGGCATGTTTTCTATCAAAATGTGTGGTGAGGCACTCAAATCTGGGGACGAAAAGCGTTAAACACAATAAATAATTGAAACGAATACATTCAAAATGCATAAAAACCGATTTATCGTCAAAAGCGCGTCATACCCTCTTCCGCCCCTTTAGGGGCCAGAACTAATAAATTATTAAATAATATCATCACACTAAGAAAGTACTTATATCATAACAACTTCTTTAATTTAAAGTTATTCACTAATAAAATATGAGTATTTCTGGCTTTGAGGCACACACAACCCGTCCAAATGAATAAATCTTTTTTTCAAATTCACTAATTTGTAGCCATTTTAAAAATTCCATCCACAATAAACGCCTTTGACCGCTAAACACGCTTTCTCACCTTGAAAAGTATCTATAGCATATCCTGCACTGGTACTTAATCTGCAGGTGGAACCTCTTGGTGTGCCTGCCGAGCTTGCTGGCCGTGATGAAGGACTGGCCGCACTTTGCACACGTGTAGGGCTTCTCGTCTGGTCACAAATGACAATAGAATATGGTGAAAGGTGCTTTTGAATATAACAATAAGATCATTTTTGAAACAAAACCGAATAGGATTCAGCTGCAGCACATCAAATATGAGCTATCCCTACCACAGCAGTGGCTGACTTATATCATTGTGTTCAGATTAGCATTAATCTTTTGATTTGACCGGCCTCAGGGTACGGTAGCCTGACTGGTAAACCGGACATGTTTTGTATGGATAGAGTTAAGTTCAATCGCAGAGCAAACTAAATGAGAGGGTGAAAATAGGCTAAGATTCGATGATATCATGAAAATATTAGATATTTTTTCTTTCAAAATCTGTCAAAAAAACTCACCAGTGTGTGAACGTACATGTAATTTGAGGTAGTAACTTAAAGTAAACTGTTTTTGACACGCGAAACATTTGAATATCTTCTCCAAATTCATCATTTCCTTATTATCATCCACTTTTAACTCCTTCAAATTCTCCTTGCTAGCATCACCGGTCAAGTTTTTTAATGTACTATCATTGTCTTTGTTCCCAAACTCCGAAGCCTTTTCGCTACCTATATACCCGTCCTCCGGTTTGATTTCAATGTCCGGCAATTCGTTCTCCTTTTTTATATCCTTGCCTAGCTTCTTCAATTTTTTCTTCTCCTTCTTCAACTTTTTCCTCTTCAATTGATTCTTCACACGCAAATCGTAGCTGGTGATCCTGTCTTTGTGTGTGGCGATGTGTTTGTCCAAGTCCGGCAGGTCTACGTAGCAAATGTTGCATACAGCGCAGCCGTAGAAAGGAAAATCCTTCTCCGTAATCTTCTCCGACCAATAGCTGCTTCTCTCCTTCTTGACTCTCCGTTTTCCCTTCTCAAACGGCTTTGTCACATCATCGACAATGTTATCGTTATTCTGATTGTCCGTTAAGTTTGAATTACAGATACTCTCATCGCTTTGATTGTTGGCAACACTATTTTCTGTATTACTATCTGTTCTATTGCAACCTATTTCTTTGCTATCATCTTTTGGAGTGTCGACAGGTAGTTTACTACTAGTTACCTCATTAAAGCCATTCTCTTCCCTGTGATTTGCAGTACTCTCTTCATTCAAATTAATGTGTGATGTTTGAAAGTCGTATATGTTTAACGGATCCATTTCTACATGTTGGTTCATTTTTATTTACCTGGAATATAAATGGATTATTAATAATACTTTATCTTGGAATACAGTGGACCTTTGGAAATCCCGCCCCTACCTAATCCGGTGTTCACTACAATCCGACACGATTATCACCGTTGATTGTACTTCAAATAGATTCTTTAATTTGTCAGATTATATTGTACTCTTTTTGAAAAAAATGCAGACTATAGAGGGTCTTGGGCAGTACTCTATAATATGAAAAATTCGATAGTCCGACATCACCGTGCAAAACGTTTATGAGTCCACTGTATATAGAAAATTTGTGAAGCACATGTATTTCTTTAATCGAAAAGGACTTAAAGATCAGCCTGTATAGTCCACTATTGGATATAGTTGTCCCATAAAGAGCAAATGAAGATGTTCATGAAATAACAATTCTAAAGTTTATGGTGTACATGCATGAATGCTTTACTCTTCTCAGATTCACTTCCATTCATGAAGACAATAACACAATTCAAAACTCTGTCCTATAGAACACTGAAATATCAAAATAGTGTTTACAAGCATTACACCGATATTAATGTTAATATGTACATAGAAAAAATATTTTTTTATCATTGCTCATACAATAGAAAAAGAAAGTTATTGGACATTATGTAAACGATTTTATCTGTATTTTCAGCTTGGACCATAAAATAAAATTCGTTGAAAAATGTCAAATTTATAGAAAACTAATGCAGAATTAATATTGTCATGTATTTAGTTTTTCATTTATTTTATTTAAACAACGTTAATGTGTATAATATACACTTAAATCAAAAAAGTCCAGTCATTAATTGGTATAATTTATATAATTAATAATAATGAAGCATAAAAGCCTTATTATCCAATGTCATTTTCAAGTTAATGCTGAATAGTGATTAATAAAAAAAAACACCAAAAAAAGCGCGCTTAGGATTTTTCCGGCTCATAAAAGATACATTCCAGTAGTAATAAAAACACGAAATATTTTGAATCACTCACAATAACGACAAAGTTTCAAACTGAAAACTTTTCAATTTGTTTCACAAGTCCGTTCATTTCAGTTACAAAACAAAGCGACTGAAGGGCGCACACTGGCAGGCGGTAATCAATAAGGTTGAACGAAAAAAAAATTACCTACGACAACACGACAGTATAAAAAAGCAGTTCACTTTTTTATCAATATCAAACTTTAATTGCTAAAATAATCACATTTCAATACCACAACCACAATAAAAACTTAGCAATATAATACCTAACAGTATAAACTATGTTTGTGATGGCATGAAAATAATAAATGTTTATTTATACGAGCGCAAATCGCGTTATTAATAAATACAAATTCACATTTTTTTCTCGCGTGACCGACAACTAGCCGCAGTCATTTTTAATGTTGCCTATAACAAAATTTTATTCCGCACTTTTTTATTTATCAATCTGCCATTGGGTTCAAACTGCATTATAGAATAGATATTGGGAAATAAGTATACAAATTTGTAAAATTATATCAAGATGACATAAACTGATAAGCCAAAAGTACCTTTGTACTTACAAAATCTATTAATCAAAACATTTATCAGTAGAATGTAAGAACTTAAATACTACACAAAGTTTTGCTTAACAAAATGGTAGTTTTTATAACGATGGCAATATGATCTTAGAACGTCAAAACAATTCGCGTTTCTTTTGACATAGAAAATAAAAACCAAAATTAATTAAAAATCTAATTCATAAACTAAAT
This sequence comes from Agara belti belti, assembly GCA_018245935.1. Classification (NCBI taxonomy): domain Eukaryota; kingdom Metazoa; phylum Arthropoda; class Insecta; order Lepidoptera; family Hesperiidae; genus Agara; species Agara belti. Next base: position 4,297 of record DWEM01001703.1, read on the forward strand.
AAGTATACATGTGAATATTAAATATATATAATATAAAAATCAGTCAATAAATAAGCATTTGTTCACATATAAGTTAGATCTCCGTGACAGTGAATTATTACAATTTCTGACGAACTTCCTTCGTTCAATAAGAGATGGCGTTAGTAATATAAGAATTATTACGGGAATATTAAAAACAATAATCATTAAATTGTATTCTTGAAAACTTGTAGAAGGCTTAGCGTAGCTTTTGGTGTTGTTTTTTTTAATATTTGAAATAGGCTAACATTTAGCCGCGATCTCGCCTGTTAAATTATTGTTCTAAAATTCTAAGGATATTCAAGGCACTACGACACTGTGATTTTTATGGATTGACCGAGAACTCTTAAAACTCGGTACTCGGCATAGTAGGCGATTTTTCAACTACTAGTAATCGGCCGAATATCTCGGTATATCTCGATTCCAGGGCCGAGTACCTACTGCTGAGTGTACGGATAGAAATGTAATTCTTTTATAATTAAGGACACTGCCTAACCATTCAATATCCAACCTAAAGTAAGGCTGAAGTCGTAATTGAAAATGTGCTGTTCTGAAACAAGTTAATACACGTTTTCGCATCACAGACCATCATAAATTCATACCGAGTAACTCGGCCGAGTACTCGGTTACTCGGCATAACTTCTCGGCATAACTCGGCCCATCTTAGCCATTCATTACCTCAGATAAGCTAAGCGTAATGTAAACTAGCCTTAAGTGGTTTATAAATTTATCTCAAACGTTCTTTCTAATCTGTGGAACCAATAAAATTTTATGTAACGTTGACATGAATACACAACTAATTCCCTCTCCACGTGTATTATGTCACGCTGTGAATATATTATTAACGTCCAGCTGATGATATAACGGCCGAACAGAAGGTCGTGAGGTGAGCCGCGCGGACTGCGAGGCTCGCGATGCGGCTCGCGGCTGCGGCTCACGCGTCATTACCTAACGTAAAACATCACAAAACATGTCCAGTCTATGGATGTGAGATTAGTGGAAAATAATCGATTAAATAAAAATTCGATTTTTCTATATTCAAAATTAATCGATTTGTTAAAAATCGATTAGTACTATTATTAAAATCGAATATAAAAAATAAGAAACGATTACGATTATAAGAAAATAATAATCGATTTAAATAAAAATCGATTATTTTTTAACTTCCCTAGTCCAGTCACAGACGTAAATAAGGTGGGCTTAGAGTCCAGAAACTGTAGCATACGGGAAAAGAATGCACACGGGGATATTTACATTTTGATATAAATATATTAAATTGCTTACACGTTTCAATTGAAAGTATTTAAAGTAACTATCATATACTGTCTTGTCTACACTTCAATATTTGTGCGATTTCTAATTGACAGGTAAATGGGTTTTAGAATTTTCATTATGCTGTATGAAGGGCCAGCGTGGTACACTTTGGCTTTAAACCCTCTCATCGTGAGAGTAGACCCCGGGCCAGCACTGGATAAATGACAAACTTTGAAAAACCTATCCAACATTTTAATAAGGTGACGCGATCTAAATTAAAACCTCGCATAAGAGGCCTGGCCGAATGAAAGGGTAAAAAAAAATTAAAACCAGAAATGGCCAACATGCGAAAACAAAAGGAATGACACCTTCGGCCCTATTTAATATTAAAATATTTAAATGCATTAATCGGTTACTATCAAGGCTGTATGTAAAGCACTAAAACATTTATGTCTGTATGTAATATTAAAACAACCGCTTTTTATTAAATGCATATCGGTAAATACATGTACCGTAATGACATTTTTTACAATTTTTGTCTGTCTGTTTGTTTCGGCTAATCTCTGGACCGGCTGGACCGATTTCGACGGGCCTTTCACAGGCAGATGGCTGATGTAATAAGAAGTAACTTTTACTTTAGAATTATACAAAATATTAAATTCAAACGTAGACGAAGTCGCGGGCGCAACTAGTTAAGTGTCAAATAATTTGTGTATGGATTGAGTAGTCAATTGAAAAATATCAAGGTACCATACTGACTTATGGAGAAATAAGAATTCTCTGAAAACGTCAGCTCTTTAAAGAAATATTTGGCTCAGTACTCTCTGTGTATCCCGTTAGGCATGCGTCGTGAAGATTTAATAACAGTAATTATGGACATACACATGCAAACATTTAAATGACTAATGGAATAACTTATGAGAATAGTTACACAATTCCGTTTTTATGTTTACAATGAAACAAAATACGCTAGCAAGGAATGTCTCCTAAGGAATGTTCTCCTTGGCCAGTATTTTACATAAAAACTACTGATCCGAATAATGGTATGTCAAATCCCTTCATCAATCTTATATATTACCACTTATCTATGCCCTCCATTACGAAAGGGATGATGATTCAATACAGTATTAATAAAACCTAAACACGACTATACAGTTCATGCAACCTAAATACAAGACAATACAAGATAATGACATATTATCGTCAACTTGTAGAGCGAAAACGAAATAAACAAAGCCTTTGTGTCTCCATTGTTCATGACATTGACGTCTCAAATTCCTTGCCATAGAAGCCATTATTGCTCGCTACTACTTGTTAGATGTATAATTTTTAATCTGTTCTCTGTCATCCAAGAAGTTATATGTACGAAAATAAGTTATTTAAAAGTGAATTTAGTGCTGATGTGTTAAGGTCGGTATTTGGTTGCAGCGTGTGTACAAAAGCCTGTTTTGTTTGACGATTGATTCTATTCGTGATTGGTTGTTACAAATGTAGTAGCGCGGGAAAGCGCGGCGCGCTCGCTTGTGCTGCGTTCCGTTTTAAAATAAAAACTTAATTTGTATACAATAAATAAATTTGACGGCTAATAAATTATTGCTGATGTAAAATAATTATTTTAATGACCATTTTAAAGAAAACGTGCTGTGAATTAAATTAAAACGTGATATGTAGATAATGGTTGTGTAATTTAAAGTTGAAGTCATGGCCGGATGGATAACTGCAGGTAATTATGAAGATGATTTTTTTTTCATGCGTTTCATCTTAAAACCTATTCCTGCCAGTTTTAAAATGTATTTACTGCCTTAATTTTTTTTATATAATGCAACTAAATATTACAAACTAAATAGATAACCTTAGAAGGAATATTGAAACATGTTAATGAGAAAATTACACTTTAATTGGACTTATAGATACTCGTACTTAGAACTGGTATCCATATTTGAAAGTAATATACGACATTGGCATAATTATATTGTACATTTAAAGAAACCAGTGAACTGTAACAGTCCAGTTGTTATTGGCCTAGTAGATTACAGACTTCCTCTCCGGAGATGTGGGGTTCAAATACAGGCGTGCAAAGTTTTGTCCGTTTAAAAAAAACATATATTACTCGCTATTGTGAAGGAAAACATCGTAATCAAACCTGCATAATGGATAATAAATATTTTTTATTATTTCATGATACGCAGTCTGAACATGCACTTTCCTGAAATTGATCATAAAGTATATAGTATAAAATAAAATAATGCTGGTAATATAAAATTCCTTGACATTATATAGTATTTGACTGATCATTTTTAAAAGTACATGACGATTCCAAAAACGCAATAGTCTGTGATATATTATGAGAAATAAAATTTCACAAGTCTGTTGAGTAAATTAGAAATCTAGTTCTTGGGCCTTACAAAAAAAAAATCTGATAGATCATTATATTATTGTACAAAAAAATTGTCAAAGAGAAAAAAACTATTTAAGCGTTCGATAACTGATACGCGCGGTTGTACCGTGTTTGGAAACCATGCCCATACAAGCAGAACCGGTTGTGTCGCAGCGGCTGTGTGTGGAGCGCTTAATTTTGTTTACATAGCAAACGGATATTTTATAAACTTTGGCGAAACGTTCATCTGTCATTATTCGCGCCATCGATTCAATTAATATATCATGTGTAATTTTTTTTTTATCTCGTAATATTATTTATGTAAAGTGTTCAATAATAATTATCGTAAAATACATTTTTGTAGTATTTTACAAAAAAATTATACTATGCAAAGAACACAAATTGCACTGCTAGGTGGCAGTGTAAGCTTTGTTGTTATATTTTAGCAACAACATGGCCACGGTGAGCGGAAGTCCTGAAAAAAAAATGCAATTGTCTTTCTGAACGACGGCAGGCTAACAACATTCGCAGTAACACATATTAACAGTAACAGTCCTATTACAGTCTTATTGAGTAGCGATTAATGCGAATTTAATACTCAATTCTGTTCAGTAATGATAATATTTCGGGATAGCTTCACAATTCTAATTTTAAACTTGACTTGGACTTTTTAGATTTTTTATCATAAGTATTACTTTTTTGGCGACGGGACGAGAGGAAACTTTAAAAAGTACCGCGGTGCCTTGAGAGAGACACCAAATTATGTGAATTTTTCTTTTCTAAAAAATAGAACAAATCATTGCGAAGGTACTGATTCCAAAGCTACAGCTTACGCGTCTCTAGGAATAACGGATTTTAATATATGTATGTCCACGATTATAGCTAATAAATAATTATTAATTTTCATAGCGTTGTTCTTCCCGGGATCGCTGGCTGGATGGCTAGAGCGCCTACCTTGCCCGCCCGCATTCTTGGAAGCCTCTAGTTGTCTCTTACGACAGGCAGGAGATATTTGTTCTGGTCCCGTGTTACAGAGCTTTTATATGCTTTCGTAACAAGTTGTTATTTTGACATTTACAAACAGACAATTCAATTTTATTATATCAGTAAGTACCTACAGATAAAAAATTGTCGAATTTCGTATAAGGAACTGATATGACATTAATTGGGTCAAATCACTATCAGTTTGCGATAAGTGTTGCCAACTCCACCCAAATAGATCAGTAATATATTTTTTTTACCATCGTAAAATATTCTATTAATGTCATATTATATTAAGCGATATAGCCAGTAGCATTTTTTTTTGTTTTTCTTTGGTTGCCTGCGCTTGTAAGTAGACAGCTAATAAACTAAATATATATATACATACATATATGTAGTTGTACAGCCAATCTATGGAAAATAGCTCATCGCGGTTAAAGAAATTTTCACTTCAAAAATAACATTATTGTACCTGTGTAGGAGGCAAATAAATCAATGATATAAAAATATTTTTTCCATTAAGAGGGTAGGATCGCAACCGGTGCGTCAATGTGCGAAGACCGCTTAGTCATCAAATAGCATTCGCACGGAACGGACGTGTCGTTCTCGAAAAATGTAATCAATGAAATCTCCGTCTTTCACCCATCGTTCCATATTTGAATGTCTCTGATAATGTTTATCGAATAGCTTAGGCGTACCCACCTGGCCTAATTTTTTAGGGCGAGGCATTTTGATTAAGCCCAGATTACAGATACAAAGGTATTTGCAGTAGATACGAATTCAGAGTTGTATTCCACAGTTAGTTGGTATCACACCACTGTGGACGTAGCATTAGTCGCTTCGGGTAAGATTTTTAATTTATTTATGACAAAGAAAAGGCCAAAATAATAAGGGCAACAACTAGGTCTTGATTATAGAACATGGCATGTTTATCGGGGTTTTAGGAAATTAATTGCAACACGTTGCAATTTCAGCCTCTTAGTGTCACATCTGGCTGAATGTCGGCGCCGACCGTTAGTCTAAGTTACTCTTTATATCATCAACTAACTGCCAGTGCCCATATATGTTCCCATATAACCTGCTTTATCAGAAAAAAAAAAAAAAAAATGTGACCCTTTTGTTGATCCACTGCTGGCTGGTCTCCTGTCATAGTGAGAGGGATTTAGGCCATAGTCTACCACGCTGGCCAAGTGCGGATTGGTAAACTTCACACACCGTGTAAATTAACGAATAAATAAGTAGGCGTAAAGTCTACAAACTTGAGAAAATACAGTTATTTTAAAACCACAAACGTATGCTAACAATCATTTATGTTATACGATTGCCTAGATTACCTATATTAGATCGAATAGCAACAAACTCAGTGGTAAACGCCGAGGAACAATGCCTTATTGTTAAACATGGCACTGGTACAACCTTTGGCATAACGTATTAACACACTGCCCCACATTGTTGTAAAGACGAACCAATAAACCACTGTTTAAACTCATATTATAAGGAGGGAAGATTTGAGTGTTCGCATTGAATAGACTGAAAGTACTGGACCGATTTGAAAAATTCTATCACCATCAGAATCCAACATTATCCCCGATGAACATAGGCGATAGGATATTTTCAAAAAAGTCAGGGGTCCGTATGAAAACTTCGATAATGTAGGCCGACGTGTGAAAAAAATACTAAAAACCGTTTTATCGCGTACGGTGCGGATGTTATTGACGATAGAGCAAAGTGATGTACAACCGTGCAAAGACGGGGCGGGCCGCTAGTATTATGTATATAAATGCCATTGTTTTAGGTCTCACTGCTGGGTGGAGTTATTTTCCAGTAGTTATTTACTTTCATGCATACATCTCACGAACATGCTGGCTATCTGATATTAAGTATCCGATAATCAAATTGTATCCCATAATATCCAGAAGATATGGTGACTAAGTAACGAAAAGAAAAAAAACAATAATATTTAAAAAAAACTAAAAATCACGCTTTTAATACAATTCAAATTAAAAAAATTGTGAATAATTTTTGAAATAAGGATATGAAAAAGCGGAACATTAATACTCGTATGTTTGACAAAACATGTAGTTGCATAAACTAGCATAGATTGTAGGTCATTAAATCACGCTCTGGATTTTCTACCTACCAGTTACTCACTAATGGTGCTGGAGAGGCTACGTTGAAGTAGAATTAAAAGAAGACGATGCTCTGAAAACAGTCCAAGCATCATATAGTTTTTGGAAGCTTTCAATTGCTAATTATATAACTCTGTTGACAGATGACAACTAAACAAAATGGCGGCATCGGGTGACGTCGAGTTCGCACAAAATGGCGGCGAGAGCAACATCAAATTGCATCCGTATTTTCTTGCTTTATTGTAAGTATACTTCTATAAAAATATAATTTACAATCCTTAAATGATATTTCCTTTGCATTATTTTTAAATTATAAGCTCACAAAAGCAGTAAATTATAATGAAAAAAGGATTTTTTTATCTTAGGAGGCTATTTGAAAATATTCAATCGTTATTTCGTGTTAACTATACGACCATTAACTGGACTATTGAACTTTAAACATATAGCGACTTTTAACCTCTCAAAGCCATTTTTCGATCAATTTAAGTAGAATAAGCGAAGTTAAGATTGATCTATTTAGATATCAAAAATATCCACACGACAATTAGTAATTTGCTTGCTAACTAACACAAATTTGATTTTAGTACTCACTGTGCGCTTTTTAAAAATAAAATACAGAATAAGCGATAAAGAATGCTTTGTTATTTATTTCATTACAAAAATAGTTCAACGCAAAAGAATTTATTTTATTTATTTATTTATTCATATATTGTGGAACACAGGTTAACAATCATAGTCCTCTGTATTCCCGCCGCAAACGGGCATACAAATTATAATTAAAATATATTATAATCAAAATATGTCACTATACAAATATAAATCAATACATACATACATTACATACAAAATTACTAATTTACAATTATTATCAAATTACAATTATTAAGACCAATTAATAAGAACATAGTCTATCACGCTTGCGAAATTCGGTTTAGCAGACTTCACATACCTCGGAAAACCAGTTCTAAATAAAAATCACATCGTTTTTTTTTCTTTATGTACGTCCAGCCAGTAACGACAGATAATTATGGACATTGAACATCTGTACAAGGGCACTAGTTATTCCATACTGAACTATCTTCCAGTAAGCCCGCTGGTGGAAAAATCAATGGGTTAAACAAACCTAGTGCGTACAATATCTTAATATATATATTTCTTGTGTGCGTGTGTGTCACTGAACTCCTCCTAAACGACTGGTCCGATTTTGATGAAATTTTTCGTGTGGGACTCGAGAATGGTTTGGATTCACAATTTGGTGCAAGGGAAATTTTTTTTAAATTAATTTTTAAGTAGTTGCTGATTTTAGAATGTTTCACATTGGATCCGACAGACTGCGCCACCATCGCGGTGTCAAATATTAATTAGCTGTCAAACATAATATTTTTTTATTTTATTTTATTTTATTTATTTTATATAATATGACGTACGTCCCGTCGAATAAGATTAAAATCGGTTCAGATTGGTGCAACTGAACTATTTATTTATTGTTAGGCTGTACGAAGTTCGCCGGGATAGTTTGTGTACATATAAAATAATCTATTTTTTATACGTCAAAGGTGCTAGGAATCTAACGACAATATTGACACTACTCCAAACTACTGATCAATCACTTCTAAATAATTACACGTCGTTTTAAAGATAACACACATTTATATGTGGCCAGCATTTATAGTTCCGCCTCTTTAAGGTCTCCAATGACTCAGGGGTTACCTTGACCAACTAATAACTTTATCTAAACAAAATGTCACAGTTTTGTTGAGATTGTGTATTGTGTTATTACTTTATTTCGGTCCGTTTAACAATAAACAAACAAAATACGCTCCATTGCTCAACATCGAGACTGAACTTTGGTCGGAGGTCGCGGGTTCAATTCCCACCGACCACAAATATGTATGAACTCGTTCTATATCTGCTATGATGGTAAATATTAATATAAAAAAAAACATAAAAAAATAAAAACTTAAATGTGTAAAAAAAAATATTATTACTAACGTTTGCTCGCGACTCCGTCCGCATGGAACAGTGACTTTGAGCGGCATTTTAATTTACTAGAATACGTTTTTTGCAAAAGGCAGTATTCCCTCGGAAGAAGTCGCGGGCAAAAGCCAGTTGTACATATAAACAGAAAATGCCGCTCCTGCCTATCACAAGGGAAACACGCGTGATTTTACGTTTCGTAATGTCACGTGGAAGTCTTTCTAAAATAAACATATTCTCCAACGGTGTGTGACTGAATGTTGCACAATGGCTGTGCTATTTTAAATGTTTGGCTGAATGGAATATCACTATCGCTACATAGTATAAAACAAAGTCGCTTTCTCTGTCCCCATGTCCCTATGTACGCTTAGATCTTTCAAAATACGCGACGGATTTTGATGCGATTTTTTTTAATAGATAGAGCGATTCAAGAGGAACGTTTATATGTATAACTAGCTGTTGCCCGCGACTTCGTCCGCGTGGTTATGAAGATATGCATTACTATTAAGTTGTTTAATGCAAATTATTTTACCAACACAGATCATTTTTAATTGTAATCGAGAACATATGTACCTATTTTCATTCGTGTAAGTCT
>DWEM01001704.1:0-13620 GCA_018245935.1 Agara belti belti
CGGGGCGGGGCGGGCGGGGTGAGTTGGGTGCAGCGTTAATAAGTGAACGACAACTTTTACGCTGACGCAATGCGGCCGATCGATATAGAGTAATTGTATTGCCTTCCCAGCGAGAGATGCACCCCGCCCTCACGCCGGCCCTTTAAAGCTAATTAACCTCTCGAATCCTTTCGTTATTGCATTTTAAAAGAGTTTTCATCGTTCGCATCGTTATGGATGGTAATATCTAAGCTTGCAAAACATTACCAAACAATTATACATACATACATACATATATAACATAAACTGTTACAAATAAGTACATTATAACAATGTTTCATATTTTTTAAATACTTTAAAATTGATTCTATGTATGATATTGAAATAACACACAACAGTATCGCGTGCATATTTTTTTTCGCACTTATCGTTTTGGCTATAGTTCGGCAATAGATAAGAACTTCGGATATAGTTTATATTGTTTATTTCTTGGAAATGTTTAATACAGATTAATAAATTGTCATTTATTTTGTTTGCCCAATCGTACAAATTTATTTTACATTGATTAAACGTAAAGATTTTACATTTTTCGTCATTAATAATAGAGACTTCCATCATATACTCGTAAGAGGGCAATTATTTATTTTTTGACTTCACGAATTAGTGGAATCACGGAAACATAAACATTATCCCGACCGATCTACATTTTGGACCATTGGCAATAAAGATTGAAACAACTAGCTAAATATGCTATATTTCATAATATACCATATTACGTTTTTACATTATTTATCTAAACTTTTGTATATTACATCGAAGTAATATATGTTTGATATTTTTGTATTAGATGGATAGTGTTCATTTGGGTTCATGACGCGCTGGCTTTATTCACCCAGTTAAACAGAAAACAATATAAGAGAAGATTTCTCAAATAGAAAATAATAATTCACAGGATATATAGCGACTACAACAGCGATAACAGTATTGAAGTTTTAAATGAATGGGCTAAAGTTTTCGGATCCGATTACAATGGCGTCAACATAACGACGGATGTTACCACCCCTCCGCTACACTTCGACGAGGAAGGCCCCGTTCACTGGAGTCCTATGCACCATAGACATGTCATACAACTCCGTGAAGACGCGTTGAGCTTTGCCAGAAAGAAATGGGCAGACTTTATTTTTGTGAGTATTTCATTTAACTATTCACATATTTTATGAATGTTATTTTACGAAGTAATAATTTTCTCTATGTTACAGATGATAGATGCAGATGCGTTCATAACACATCCGGAAACCCTAAAGACTCTTGTCAGTAAAGATCTTGCTATTGTGGCGCCGATGCTTTCCACCGATGGACTGTATTCAAACTTTTGGTAAAACAATTTTCAATCATAAAAACATTTCGTTCTCGTACCTTTAGTTCAATTGTCTGCACAATGGATATAGTAGGAAAAAATATTTATGTATTTGTTATTTATAGGTGCGGTATGACTGACAAATATTATTACCAGCGGACCGATGATTACAAGCCGATTTTACAGCGAAAAGACAAAGGTTGTTTTAACGTGCCCATGGTACACACAGCGGTGTTAATATCCTTGCGACACAAAGATTCCGATCGTCTCACCTACAACGCCGCAAAACTGAAGTCGTATGACGGACCACACGACGATGTTATAACGTTCGCCCTAAATGCTATGAAAAATGGTATATTTCGGACATTTACATCAATTTAATGCATGTCATGTATTCTGCATGTTTAGAATTTACATTGTGTTAATGAATTCAACTTTACATGTAAGTAGATTTTATAAAGTCAATATTTAACGTTGCGACAATCCACCTGCTTCAAACCGCTACTTGGTTTTCTTTGTTATCACTTACCTCACATTTGTTTTTGCTTTACATGTTTTGTATATTTGCAGGTGTGCCCATTTTCATATGCAATGACATTTTATATGGTTTTGTGGTTATACCCCTGGAGGAAAAAACTGATATCAAAGAAGATTTCCAACGATTAAAAAATGTCAAATTGGAAGCTCTCAGCCGTGGTGTTCAAATACCTCTGCTTAAACATTTTGAAAAAAGAGTGTTCTATCCAAAGAAATCGAAGTATGGCATGAGTGAGATATTCATGATCAACCTTCAGAGACGGGAGGAACGGAGAAATCTTATGGCAATGAGTTTTAAGGAGCTGGGCATGGACGTCACACTTTTCAAGGCAGTGGATGGCAGGTATAAATCGTTACTTTCAACATAACTAGTCATAAAGGTTAAACACATATAAACACTAAATTGTATTTATATTAAATTATTAATTTCAGAAACATTGCATTGCATAACTTGAGCAAACTGTCCATTACACTGATGCCGAATTATGAGGATCCCTATCACAGAAGGTAAATAGTTATAAATGATGTTTACTATAAATTGCTTATTACATAAACCTACATCGTTTGTGCGCTTGACTAATTTTCTCCATATTTCCAGGCCAATGAAGGGTGGCGAAGTTGGTTGTTTCTTGAGTCACTATAAAATTTGGGAGAAGGTGAATGATATATTAATATATCCAATATTTTATTGTACTTGTATTATATTGTCATAACTGATCATAATTCATATGCTTTCTAATATATTCAGATCGTGAAAAAACGCTATGCAGTAACATTGATTCTCGAAGATGACATCCACTTTGTTTCCAACTTCCGTAAGAGGTTTAAGCAAGTCCAGCAAGAGTTGAACAGCTTGGACTGGGATCTTTTGTAAGTGTTTCCTTTAGTTAGATTTTCTTCGATATATTGGGAACATAATTCATTTTGGAGGATTCGTCCGTTGTTGGTGGACCATAAGATTTGTTAATGACATTGATTTTTATAATTTCCTCCCATTACAGCTACTTGGGCCGTAAAATTCTTCTGGACGGCGAGGAACAGTACGTAACGGAGCACATCACGAGGCCCCTGTACTCGTACTGGACCCTTGGCTATATGATTACACTCAGAGGTGCCCAGAAACTGATCGCCTCTAAACCGCTATCCAAGATGTTGCCTGTTGACGAATACCTACCGATCATGTTCAATCAACATCCCAAGTAAGTTGTACCACATGCCAGTTGCACTGTTATATCTGAGTCTATACATCTAAATATAATTGAAGTGTATATATGCCTGTGATTTCAAATAACTGTCCTTTCTTATAGTTGTTTGCTCGATACTGAAACACAAACGATTTTTTTTTTAATTTTCGATCTGTCTGTTTGTCCGGACTAGTCTCTGGAACGGCTGAAACGATTTTTATGGGACTTCTACCGGAATATAGAGGTGGTTATAGAACAACATATATGCTAGTTTTTATACAGAAATTGTAACGGGTTATACCGCGGGGCAGAGCTAGTTATAACTATGTGTAAAGGTCGTTGGTCGTTGGTATCATAACGGGTGTTATGATAGGAGTTGTGGTAGTGTGGTGGTCTGTGTGTTTGTTTAACTTACACCCTCGTTCTGTACAGTGAAACATGGAAATCGCTGTTCCCGAAGCGCAATCTGATTGCCTTCTCAGCGGCTCCACTGTTAATCAACCCCACTCACTACACGGGACAAGATGGCTACGTAAGCGACACCGAGGACTCCGATATCGTCGAGCCGCAGGGCATCAAGATCGGGAATCAATACGTGAGGACTGATTTCTAAAGGAACTCTCGTGTTCCGATGTATGGGCCGGTCGCTCACTTTTACCTTTTCCATTAGATGCCACTGGTTGTAACTTTGCCAAAGATTTGCGTTGTTTCTACTTATAGGTCGCCATGATATTTTTTTTATTTCGATGTGAACGTTTTGACTCTTAGAGCAACGGATTGCTCCTTGTGCCATACAGTTATTTAAGCAAAATTATGTTATGCCATTTATTATTAGTCACAGACTTAAAATCAAGTACTTTGCATTTTCAAAAACTTGACTTCCTTCTTGCTAACATTTTGTAATATCAGTTTTCTGATCACACACTAAATAGATATGGCGTATATCTGATAATCGATATACATAAATAATTTCGAAAAATTCATTAGATTTTTTCATATTTTTTTGAGATACAATCGTTGTAGGGTACAGTTTCAATATAATGTTGTAATGCCATTTAATGTAATCCTGGGTTGCCTTGCCGTGATTACAACAGTGGCTATGAATATCAAATTTTCATCAATAGGTAGCAAGTTTCAACGTAATCCAATATTAGAGAAATACATAATAATCTGCTGTTTAATTACTTAGAAATTCGGTGTACCGTGTACCCACATACTTATTGTAACGCTATAATCATGTTAGTAGGTAGATATATGTACGACGTAGTAAAGTAACACTTTTCTAAATAACGTAGTCCCGAAATATTTCTATTCGATATGTCATATGGTTTATATGGAGATCTGACATTGTTTGGATTTGGACACTAAAGAAAGATTAGCACTAACAAACGTGCGGAAAAGGAATATTTCGGCGCGCCCTTTATAATACACTCGTATTTAATCACTTCTATGAATACATCTATATAAGAATATCTCCCGTGGGATCCCGTAACATTCCCATTCAATGATTCTTTTTCTGCTTGACATTGTTTATCAAATATTTATTTTTAAATGAAAATATTTCTTTCTTTCTACCTCACATAATATTTTTCGAGACTTATTTTATGTAAAACGTAATATATTATATGTTTTAAGAGTTATGTTTATGAAGCGAGGTGTTAATTCCTAATTTGTTTTTCTCTATTGCCAAAACTTGTTCTAGTTATAGGTGCCATTTGTAATATTTTTATTAAATCTAATAATAAACTTTTGAACTTCATTTGTCTTTTTATTTCGCAAGTGACCAAATAGATTTCAATTAATATATTTTTATTTACACATTTACAATTTAAATTATTACAGTTTATGTACTAATATTCATGTTTTTTTCGAGCCATTGTGGTTGTAAAATTGAAAATAAAACTGAGGATGTTCAAGAATCCTGCAATACTGACGACATTCAAATTCAAAATATCTCCTGTTTTATCCGAGAACATTATCGTGAACTTTACAATTGTACGAAAGCTCTAAATAACATAGTGACTATTTTAGAAAAAAAGGTGCCCGTTTTCCATGATCTTTGTGAAATTGAAAGAAAAGAACTTGTGCATTGTTATGGTTCACGAAGTATTACGAGTCTGGATTGCGCTGATATAGTAAAACAGTTTGTACAATGCACGAAAAATATGGGGAGCTTTGAAAATAACCACGAATGTAATTTAAGTAGTAATAAATATTGCTAAAAGTCTGATCTTTGTGTTTACGTAATAACGTTGTGTTGATTGTATTCAGTTCCAAATACGGCAATAGAATGGATGTAGAATAGCAGATGTTCAAAAAACCTGATTGATAAGTTTAAATTTTATAAAAAACTATGTTTGTTGTTTAAAACATTAAAAAAAGCTTTTAAATATCAGTCGGCTAAAGTTATTGAAATAAAAGACTTAATAAGTTGAAGGTTTATTAGATGTAAAGTGACTTTCGAAAATACGTTCCTTACCGATAACATTATTTTTTAGAATTACAACGATTAATTACATTTCTGTTACAATTTCTCATTTATTAACATCTGATTTATTAGTTCGATAATAGTTCGCGTAGGGCGACCAGTCATTCCACGGCTCAAGTAAGCATACTCCTGTCCTTTCGTGTAAGCTACGTTATATGTATCTAAATGAATCCATTTAGTATCACAAATGAATTGCTTTAGAAATGCTGCACAAGTTGGAGATTGTCCATATTGGCTGTGTGCAGTATTTGCTACGTCGGCTATTTCTGTGTCCTTAATGCATTCTTCGTAATACTTCCATAAAGGCATACGCCAGATCCTATCGCCTGTCTGACTACTAGCTGTTTCTATATAACAGTAGAGGTCCTCGGAATTTGTATAGCAGGCGCATGCCGGGCCACCTAGTGTATAAATCAATTCTTTTGACATTGTGCCTACATCCAATATGAACTGAGGCCAATAATTTCTTGCGTATACTAAACTATCAGCTATTAGAAGACGTCCTTCGAGTGATGGCAATCTTAGATGAATTGATTTTCCGTTAGCGCTGTAAATTACATCACCGAACTTTGGACTGTTTCCGTTTGGCATGAATTCACAAAGTGGCAATATGCCTCTGATATTTACTGGCAGTTTAAGTATCGCTGCCGCTCTCGTCACTGCCAGAATGCATGCAGCGCCAGCCATATCGCCTTTCATAAGTTTTAATTCTTTAATGGGTTTTAAATCTAGACTTCCACTGTCAAAAGTCACACCTTTTCCAATTAAAACTATAGGCCGCGATACTTCCTTTGCACCGTAGTAACTAATTTCCACGTAAAGAGGTGGTTGAACTGAAGACTTACCAATCGCTGCAAACCCACCCATTTCGTGACTAGCTGCCCATCCCTGAGTTTTAACTTCAACGTTTACGTCTAATTCGCAAAGGAGCTCGACTGCGATTTTAGCAAAAGTTGTAGGATTTAAGAAGTTAGCTGGCATTTCTTGCAAATATCTTGCCAAATTTTGAGATTCAGCTTTAAGTTTTCCTATTCTCCAACTAGCAGAGTCACAGTCGTCATAAAGAACAATATTTGTTTTAGGTATTATGTTATAGTTCGAAGTACGCTTATATTCCTGAAAGTGCCATGTAGCTAACTCAGCTCCTTCCGCGGCAGCTTCTGCGTTACCGAATGATTCCACGTGTATAATAGAAGGTTTAAATTTTTGGAGGGCCCTCGTAGCAGTTCCGGCCGCTATCCGTATTGCTTCTTTATTTTCGTCCAATTGTTCCGCTGTATTGAAAGTCAGACATTCCGATCCAAGGCCTGCAACGGCAACGTATCCAAAGTATTCGTCCAAGTCATAAAATATTCTATATTCACCGAGTTTAGGAATAGGTGTCAATTTTAGTTGTTTCCAAAGTTTTCCGTTACATTGTTGATCGTATTTACGGGCATTCTCAGTGAATATAGCTGGTTCTCCTTTCACGTTTTCGTTATAATATACTCCAAGAACAAGACCTTTGTCTTTGGTGGCGCATGTTTTGGGATCTTGAATTGTTCGGGAAGACACAAACGGATCACAATCTGAACGCGGTATACGGAATTGTGATATATATATTATACATTTCTTTCCATAACGAAATTCAAACATATCTAATCAACACTTTTGATTTAGTAAAAAATAGGGTTTCGAAAATGATAACTTAACAGGCATTGCCTACTAGTTTAAACATTCTCACATTTTAGAGTGAATTTTTATATGTGTAAGTATTATACATTAGCACAAAGTTTGTATTATATTATAAAATTAAATTACGATATCACACACAACATACAACATACACAAAAACAGGCAAATTTCGCACAATATGTCTTTTAAATGTGGTCAAGAAGTTTTCTTCTTGAGCCAACTAGGAGTATGGCGCGTTATCCATTCAGGAAAATTTAAAAAGAGAGTTTCTTGTAACTGGCGATATATAATAAGAATTAAAAACGGGATCGCTAATCGTTCATCCTTGAAAAAATAAACCCAAAAAGCCAGTAACAATAGACATATATCTACGGCGTAGTCAATTGCAGACCGCACATTCATTTTGGCTCTTTGTTCGAGTTTTTGGTAGTCTATAGGGATAACGATAGTAGCTCGTTCGGCTTTTCTAAGCAGTATTTGTGTTCCTTGAGGATTTCGATCTCCAGGTCTGTTAGATGTTATCGGTTTATTATTTCTTTCTGGGGGCTTCGAAACTGGGACATTCATTTCCTTTTCAGGTTTTACTTTATTAATATTAGATTTGACTTGCTTTTCAGGCACAGACTTTTTTAGTTTAGACTTAACAGGAGGTATATTATTTTTTGTGGCATGATTTTCAGTTTTGTTAATGACTTTTTTCTTTGTTTTAGTGTCTTTCTTCTCTTCCAAAAGCTTTTCATTTTTATTTAACAGTTGTTTTTCAGCCACATTTTTCAAGTCCTCTGTGTTTAGATAAAGGGGGACTGCCGGTTTCTTGTTACTGCCATATTCTTTCACTATATTGCCATAATAATCAATAACTGTTTTTCCTTCGTCTCCGATTTTCTCTTCTACGTTTTCTGTCTTGTCAACATCATTATTATCTATTTTCTGTACCTTCTGTTTGTTACTTTTTCCAAAATCTTTTTTGCTCAAAATTTTTGGGAATGCGAAAGGCTTTTGAACGGGCATTTTAGTAATTTTCTTAAAAATTGTTGGCTTTTCTTGCTTTTTCTCCTCATTCTTTAATGACGTTTTTTCCGATCTAACATCTATATTCGGCTCTATTGGTTCACGGCGTTTAAGTATTGGTTTTGGTACAAAGTTTGGATCAGGTAAACGTAGAGGTTTAAGTGGTTCCCTTTCTGATTCCTCTTCTTCTTCTTCAATTATTTCACTAGGGGATAATGACCGAGCAGTTTTGTCTCTTGGATTATAGGTTTCCTCTTCATTGTAGTATTGACTTGCTCTGTCTATGTCGCCGTTTAAGCTTCCCTCATCCGAATAATCTTCATCGGTCGAAACAGTACTAGCTGTATAATCCTCATCAAAAGAACCCTGTTGCCATTTCTTTTCAGAATTTTGTGAATCTTGACGGACGGGTTGAGGAGAAACTTTATCGTCTTTATCTTCCACAGAATTCGTTTTCGTAATGAAATCGTTAAGTTTAGGTACCCTCTCAACAGTTTCTTTCGATTTATTAATTTCGTGCAAGTTGCTCATGTTATGGTCAGAATTGTTGTACGGAATGTGATTAAGTTCAGGCTTAGTGGGCTTTTCAATTTTATGCTTTGATTGTTCTTCTTTCATTGCTACTGCTTTATAGAAACGAGCCATAGCTTGCTCGTGGAGCAACTCTGTAGAACTGACGGCATTACGTAGTGCTTTAAAGGGCATAACGCAACGAGAACTCAGTTCTGGCGCTGATAGCGAGATAGGCGGCGGTGATAATGCGTCTTCCAAGTCGAGTTGAAATGATTTTCTTTTTTCTGAAACATAATATTGTTCTTGATAACCTTTGTAGTAAATAACAATTTGTATACAATTAATAGTCATTAGAAATTTACTGATGTAAATAAATTATTTAACTATTTATAGTATGAATAACATATACATAAATATCGCTAATGCTTTAACACTAAAATCATTGCTACATGTGCAGAATAAAGAAGATAAATTAAAGTACTGTTTTAAATACGTATATTGAAAAAGAATATTCGTGTACAATTCGGATACCTATTATGAAAAGATTTTAAAATCACGTAGAGGTTTGTTTAGTAATACAATTATAGTAATTAAAGTGATACAATCGCCAATGCTTCACAGATAATTCGCTGTAGCTTTTAAACTGATTTTTATAGCTTATATAGCTTTTGGTTGGCGCTGCGGCTAAGCACGCGCGTAAAACTCTATGAAGCCGCAGCGCGTATTTATAGGCCAAATATGCGTCCACTAATGTTTCGGCTCACAACTGCCGAGTTTACAAAATCATTTTCAGCTTGTTTTAAATTCCCACCCCAGATGTGGTTCTCTATGTTTATAATCTATGAAAGGTTTGAATACACACATTATTATTACACATATATCTTTTTCAAAAATGTATACTAACTGCAGTAGTCTAAATTGGTACTGTATCGACTTGTTTAAAAATCAAAATAGATGTCTTTCAAAAGTTTTGAATGTTTAATTTTCAATGAATCTACTTTATATTTTGTAAGATTTTTGTGCTGAATACAATTTGGAAGCTAAAAAATAACTCATTAATTAAAACTAATTAATTAGTAAATTAATTAACCAATTGATAAATTAATGTAAACAGGAACAGAAGAATCTAAACAAATATTGAATATTTTTGTACCAACAGATTAAAACTGCATGTATTGAAAAATAGAAATTGTTAAAATAAATATAATACTAACCAGTTTTATCGCCTGACTTTGCATTATCGGGATATAGGACTAGCATGAACTCATTGCTGCCGGAATGGTCGCGGGAAGGTGAAACTGGTGCGGCGCGTTGTGGCTGTTGCCTTAGCTTAGCCTTAGGCATAGACTCTGGGGTTCGCTCGGGCGCAGTTTGCACTAACTCCGGTGTAGAAATTACAGATGCGGAACTAGACATTCGTTTTCGTCGAGGCGCTGGTGACACCGTTAATACCTGACTGTCCTCCTTCTTCAATACTTCATTAATAATTCGTGATTCTACCTCCAAAAATTCCATATCAACACTTCGTCCAGGTATCTTGACAGGTGGTGATTCCGTGCTTGGAGAACTCATGCCGTATGGGCTCTCAGCTTTTACACGAAATCTATACTCGCTTCCCTCTATCAGATCAAAAAGAGTTACGTTTGTCTTACGACTTGTCGTAGCTTTTAACCAGACATTCCACCCATTGCGGTAGTATTCAATGACATAGTTTCCAATTCGACAACCTCCGTCATCTTCGGGTGGCTCCCAATCTAGTGTGACTGATTTGTCGACTTGACGTGTTACTGACACGTGCCTAGGAGGGTCGGGAGGAGCAGTAATAGTGACTAGGAAAGCAGCCGTATCTTCCCCAATATTATTTTTAGCTTGTATTTGATATTCACCGCGATCGGTTCTCCTCGCAGATTGAATTTTCAATACAGAAAATTTGGAAGTGTTCGTAATTTCTATACGACCATCTCCTATTATAGGCTGACCATCATGTCGCCATTCAACAGTCGGCGTCGGCTTACCCACAATGGTCGTTTTGAGAAACACTGTTTCGTTTATTTCATACAATAATCCGTCTTCGTATTGGCGTGGATATCTTAGTTTTGGTGCAGCTTCTAAGGCTAACCGTGCTTTAGTGACCGCATGTCCAGCTCGATTTGTCGCGGTGCATTTTATTTCGCCTTCATCACTCGACAGTGTTTGATGAAAAATCAAAACACTCGAGTACTCATTTGTTGTGATACCTGTTCTTCGGCTACTAAAAATTTCGTAATCGTCTTTAAACCAAGCAATCGTCGGTGTCGGGGATCCAGAGAAACTTACACGAAACTCCGTTTTCTCATTTTCTAGAACGGTTACATCTTCCAGGTATTGAAGGAACAAAGGTGCCTCTTGTAGACCTCGGTCTGAACTTACAGTAAGTACGTCGGAAAGTTCACTGTATTCAGACCGTCCGACAACATTCAGAGCAGCCACTCGGAACTGATAGCGATGTGGAGGCTCAAGTCCGGAGAGCACTAGTTCCGGTCGTATTACTATCGGTGGTGCAGTCCGAATCCAATCTGGCGATCCCAGTCTGTTACACTCCACCTGGTAGCCCTTTAATGGTGCACCGCCATCGTGCGCTGAAGGTGCCCATCGCAGCGTTATGGCGTTGGGCTCGTCCTCCGATAATATTGGAATTATGTCCGGTTTCCCCGGCACTGCTGGTCGCCCTGTAATTAAAAAAGTCCTGGATAAAGTACATAAAAAATCCTGAACTTACAATTGCTTTTAGTTCAATAAAATGTACGTCTCATCAGTAAAGAGCAGTTTGGCATTATACTGCCTACAAAATTAGACGCGTGATAATCGTTACATGAACGCAGACCGTCACGATTTGTTTTGTTGTGCCACGCTACGAGAATCGCAGCGAGCGGTCTTTTTATAAATAGCCATACAGATTGGCTTTTACGATGGCGTTTAATAATTGTGTGCAGGGATGGAAGGCAGCGGTGCAAGAATGGGGTGACAGCTAGAGTCAATATTCACCTGCTGACTTCCAGTGCACGTTCTTCCTGGGTTTGAGGACGGCGTGTGAGGTGGAGTGTTGGTTGCCCATGGCGGCGGCGGCGCGCGCCGACACACTGAACGCGGCGCCCGCGCGCCCCCGCCCCCGCCGCGCTTCGCCGACCCGCGCGCTGGGAATAACTCACCGTTGCCTTACGCCCGGATGCGATCTTGATCTGTTTTATGGATGGGTTTTCATTAATGATCTATAAGAGGTTAAGACCTTTGGCGCATTTATCGATATGCCCGTCAGTCAATGCGAAAATCCGACGGTGCCAAAAACTATACCTACTCTTTGAGCAACATCAACATATATATATTTTATAATAGTAACATTTTACTATATATTATGTCTGTCCTTAAATGTTTTTAAGCAGGTTATCTAATAACGTTATCTTTAAGAGAGATATTTTATAAATAATTGATTAGGTTACCCAAAATTTGAAACCAAACTTATGAGATCAATGCCATCTTTTGGCATGTTTCGTAATCAGGAAAGGTTTGAATCTAGGATTAAGGCACTAGCGAAATCTGCGCTATAGTTAAGCGGGAGCGTTATTACCTGCAGCTGCATTAAGAATGCGAATTTTTTGATGACATCAAATAAATGAAGCAGTAACAATTTTGGTCTGACCTGGATTTTTAAAGTTCAATTTATTTAGCTTTTAAACAAGCCTAATTTTGTAATATAACATGAATTTTTTTCTTATATGTACAAAATTAGCCTCAATTAAAAATAATACTGTGAATTATTCTTGGTTAATAAAATTAATAATATGTTACCAATACATGCTACCAATTTTCTTTTGTAGAACACAAATGAATCATATCATTCATGATGGAAGCTGTCGTGTTAAATTTTTATCTAAAACATATTTATCTGTTTATTATAATCCTTGAAATTGTAATGCAATCACTGGACGGGTACATCTAAGGGTGTGTTTTTTATATTTTCCGAATATGAATTATTATGAATAATAAAATGTTTCTTTAAAAAATTTGTGTAGATTTTCACGATACTTTACTTTAATGCAGACTCCATTGTTTTGTCAAAAGATGGCGGTCCAATACGCATCTTAGCGCGTTTGTGAAGTATATCCTACTGCATACGATGGACTTCTTATAGGTAATATTTGAAATCGGTCCAGTACTTTTTCAGCCTATTCGTTATATACATACACACATACACACACACAAATCTTATCATGCATCATTGAATATGTTAGAAAATAAATCCCTCCAGTACCTCTTGAGTATGTAATTTCAAGGTCCATTTCGGTTTCGAAGATTCCATACTCATTTTGACCTTTTTCTGTATATTGTAAAATGTACAGATAATAGATAAATAAATAATAGATAAATAAACTTATTGTTTTGCCGCGAAGGAGAAATACTTAATTATCTACCTACCTATCTAGTAACTCGATGTTTAATAAACATCAGTAGGTATTAATTAACATTTAATTTTATTTAGATATTTTAACTTCTTTTTTTGGTATTTTTGGCGAGTCTTCTGCTATTGTACGTGTTCAGTACAATGGTGACTACTTACCATGATTCAGTATTTGCTTGAAAAAAATGAAACAAAAAAAATATCCTTTTTTAAACAATATAGCAAAAATTTTCTTTGATGTCTTTTTTTGCAAAATACCTTTAAAGTACTATTTAACTGTAACTGTTGTTTGTATCAAAATGAAATCCTTGCGGCGTAGTGTGCTGTTAAATAAATAGCCATCAATTATAGCAGACGGACAAATTTAGATCAGCCATTATGTCTGATCTGATATTTTCATTAATTACTTTACTACTGCCATCTGCTGGCAAAGATTTTAACT